>JAJEKV010000028.1:14521904-14662783 GCA_021234155.1 Isoetes taiwanensis
CCTCATTACATGTATTGCTCATACTTAACCCGCCTAGAAAATGGGTGACGTGAAGGCCGAGAAAGCAAGAGAGATATGGTGGAGGAAAAGGTTGAGGGAAAATGAGGGTGGATATTTAAAAAAAGGAGGGTCCCTGAATATTCCTACCACATTAGGCCTACTTATTAGCCCCCCTTATTAAATTACACCAATGTACCCTAATTATTAATATATATTTAATTCTCACCGTATACATACTTAATTCTCGTGATATACCTTAGAATTTTCTGCACCTTTCCTAATGTATTGAAGTGCATAATTATGGATTTGGCGCCATTTTTCAATTTCGTGTCCTCGTGATTGGCATAATTCTTCTGACTCCATTTTAGGTGAAATTTGATGCATGCATAATTTTCACTTCAAATTCATTTGTGAAGATGAATTTGACTCATTCATTTCTCTCGCCTAACACTTAAATTAATTTCTCGACTCCACTACCTAGGAGAAAATGTTTTTCCCCTATTTTCGAGGTTCGATGGTGGAAAAATTTTTTCCACACCCCTATAGGCCTCGCTAGGACTACTTTCATGGTTATGGTCGCTATAGTTCCCGGTCAACCAAGAACACGCCTCGATACATTACTAGACGCTTCCCTCGCTAAAACATATGTACCTACTGCATATTCCTATAGAAATCCTCTCGTCCGACTCTAACAATCGACAGTTCTTCTGGGTTTACCCCCGTGATCCCAGCAGTGACTTAGCAAGGGAGGGGACACGGGTGTCTTAAGGCCTCTTTCCCCTATGGGCTCATAACAGCCTGGGTTACAAACATGTCTAACTAGCATCAAACATATAAATACTACCTCAAGGTATCCATAAGTGCAAAGATGATAATCATAAACCGTGAAAACATGAGAGCTCCACTCAAAAGCTCGTGACTCAGAAGGAGGATGACCGGGTCATTAGGCCTCCGTGATAGAGCAGATCTAATCATGGCAAATCTACGCAGGGTCGGGCGTGAAGACAGTCGGGAACTAGGGTTGGACCACTCCATCCCCTCCTCAAGTACAATTTCTAGTAAGATATGCTCCCATCAGGCTCTGGCATGACTCTAGCCTGATACGCAAGCAATCCTGCTACATCACCCATCGGGGACTACTCCAGGCTGCATCTCCCGGTCCGACGAGGAAGGCTGCATCTCCCTCCTGACCTAGAGACTCTCGGCGGGCTAGAGAATCGCGGGACGCATTAATACCATTCGCACTGATCAACCCCAAAACAAGAGCTGCCGACACCTCGCAACTCTTGAGAGGCGGCACCATTGCCCTGTGAGGTTTCCACCTGGCATGCTCGCCCCACAATGGGCGGACCACACCATAAGCCTAGCTTCACTATGGGATCCTCTCAGAGGTCTCCTACTCTACAGGATCCTCCTCCGTGACGCCTCTAGTCCCCAGGCCGAGTCACATCATAGCCTCCATAGCCCGTGCGGGTTCCTTTGGGTGCACAGCCGCAACCACAGGAAATCCAAGGGATCTAATCTAGGAGCATACTACATATGGCTTCTAGGTCTACCCCCTCTCCCAATACAAGAGGAGCAACATGATCAACCATCATCATATAATCATCACATCATAAGAATAATCATAAAATATCTTTTAACCTAATTCATACAAATCTAACTTACGCTAGGGTTCCTTTGATTAGGTTCAAGATGATGTATGAGGGTTCTAGGATGGCTCTCTACCTAGATATTGATATTAACTCATCCTGAATGCTAATCTAGATGAACTACTATGACTACTACTCTACATACCGGCCTGAAGCACTCCCTCCAAACCCGGCTGCCTCCATGATCTCCTAATCCCAATGAAGCCGCTTCCCCTTCCAAGGGACGGACCCACTGTGGGGTCAAGACACCAATTCATGCCAATAAAGAAATGACACTGAAATGAGGCTCGGAAAGGATGCCCCCGGGTGCTAGACCTGAAAAGGAGGCTCAGGCTAGGTTCATGCTAATATAGGTTAGTCCATTAGATGCCACGTGGGCAACCACTAGGATGAGGGCCGTGGTTAAGTTCCCAACAGGATAAGGTCGCTTGAAAAGGGCTAACTCTGCTATTATCTAAGTTAAACAATTAACTTAGATGCACCCTTGCCACATTCTAAGGCATGTTAAATGGTATGGTGACGGGTCCAGAATATACGATTCATAGCGATATTCCTCTCGGAACGCCAAGCACCGAGTAGCCGATCTAATTGCAATGGTTAAGATCGGCGATTATAAAATGCATTTATGGATACATATAGATGGATCAAAACCAATCTATCTTGCAACAGGGTATTTTGCACCAGTTGTTTCATTCCATCTTAAGGTTTAAGATCAGTTGGACTGATGAATGATCCATCGGTGCATATTGTCTCGTTGTTGTCTCGCTTCTGCACTAAAGGCACCATTTACATTGCAGTGTGACTTTAATGCAAGGGATTGGTACGATTGCTAATTAATATTTGAGGAAGCTTCGCAATGACCTCATGCTCTTAGGAGTGTCAAGTTAGCAGACTATGGACTAGATGTAAGTTTAGATGACAAAGGTTTATAATAAAATGGGTAAATTCCTTTGCATACTCTGTGGTGCATTGAAGTTAGTAGTTATGAACCACATTAAACGCTTTCAGATTCATAAATTTCATGTTTTTAGTAAACGGGCAATCATTGTAAACCGCGGATCATTGGTGAACTTTCGATCATGGACCGCCCCGACTGACCATGCTTCTTTTGAGCTTGAGCTTAATCATGAATGCATGGGAGCCTCCCAAACAAGGTTAATCGAAAGCAATACGGGTTGAGGCTGAATTATAAATTTGCGTGCATATATGCTAATACACTTCCGTGAGCATACCTCTAGCGGTGAATGGCCATCGGCGGTGAATTCAACGATCTTCTTATTGTCGATATACTCATGGGCGTTTGCTGGGACGCGATGGACAAAACCAGAAATTGAGGTCCAAAATGGTTTGATTTGATTGTATTAAAGCAAGGGATGCATTTAAGAGGGCAATGGATAAGGCTTGTGAGCCCGCAGCATATCGGAAAGGGACAAAGAGCAGAAAAGGGAATGGCAAAAAGTACATACCCCAAAAACTCATTTCTCATTTGAAATTAGGGACTCCAAAAAATATTTTAAGCCAAACTAAGCAAAGATCCTATCATTGGAGACTCTCAGCAAGACCTTTGGGACTAGTGGTGCTATATACCGTAGATGGCTGCATCAATGGCTAAAGCCGAGCCGCCTGCATACCTTTAACAGAGGGATGTTGAAGACGCTTCAAAAAACACATGAAAATGGTATAAACAGGTAATTTGGTGCTCGGATCGAAGCTATGCAAATGGAGTAATGAGAAGCTCCTTAAGGGAAAAATTGCACAAGTTTGTAATTTTACAACATCGAAGAAGCTTTTTCCTCAATCATGGACCATCAAAAGAGGGTAGTCCCAATCTATAAAACTGTGACGTAAACATAGTTAGCAACTATAGAACGGGTCTTGGTGGAAAACATCCTAGCCAGATTTTGCATCTATGGTGGAAAGCAAAAATTTCACGCCGGGTTGATTCAAAAATGTGAGAGCAAGATGTCAAACCGGATTTCCGAAGTTACCTAACGTAGATCACCCTTGGTAACTCGCCGCGATCATAACCGCAGTCCTGAAAGGCGAGGGAACAAGGTATTTCGCGGTGCTTTTATTGACCTACTAAAGCTTTGACGTATGGAAAGAGGAAAGTTGCAAGATAGAATGGAATTATTGGAGTTCCTAAACGAAGTTACAAGGAGGTGGTACTATGTTTGTATGAGCTGTTGTTCTTGTGGAGCTTTCATTCCATTTGATAAAAAAGCATAAGATCCATAGCACAAGAGGGGTAAAGCAGGGCTGCCCATGCTCTCCATTGTTGTTTGGCTTATTTATGTGACCTAAGTAGAGCAATGGTTATATTCCACGAGGCGCTGGCATAGATCTTCATGGCCATATTGTTTAATTGCTCCTTTTTGTCGATGATATTGTTCTGGTATATCAGAACAAATAGAAGGCCTACAAATGCACCCGGATGCTTTTGAGGAGCATTTTGCACGTACTGTGGCATACGTGTACTAATAAGAAGAAGACCAAAGTAATAGGTTTTGGGACTTAAACTCCTACATATGTGTTGATGGAAAACCTTTGGAGGTAGTAACAACATATAAGTATCTAGAGTTGAGGTTAGGGGAAATTATAATGGAATTCTCACGCACCAAAAGGCATATTGGTGGATTCCCTCGGCATTGCATGGCATGATGCGATTCTATAAGGAAAGAAATTTTCAACACCTGAATCTTAAGAAATTGCTATTTGGTGTTTGGTAATGGGTCCAGAGTGGTTGCCTACTTTGGGCTCCGTGGTTGTCAAAATCCTGGATGGCATACTGAAAGGGGTGGTGTAAAAACAATTCTCGCATCTGAGCTTGGTGTTAAAACTGCACCATACAAAAATGATATTACCGAGGTCGTAGTTTATGCCCATAGAAGCCGAAGCATCTTAGTCAAACATTGCATTATTTAAATCAGAGTGTCAATATGGATTTAGAACTAATTCTAAACTGTGGGCTTTACATTATATGTCAATGCTCGGCGAAGTTGGCTAGGTACCAAAAGGTGTTGGAATTGGCAAGAGCTTGGGGATTACTCCCATAGTTGGCCAAATAAATTCCTCTCTGATATATGGCTTCATGGGAGAAAATGTCAAAGAACACTGGGCATTTTGTAATTTGAAATGAGATAAAGTTTAGATTTTATAGATCCAGTTTCAATGCTATTTTAGAGATTCGAACAATCATACATGAAAGTGCATCATGTTAAAAGAGCGTAAATTGATTCGAATCCAAGACCTGCTCATCATCATTTGGCCAATAGTTAATATTTTGTACTACTTGCATACTTTGGATGCACGTGATTTTGGATATGCAAACTTTGGACTACTTGTACTATGCATATACTTTGACACGACCACTTATATTTTGCAATAATTGTATACTTTTGGCCATATGCAAAACTTTGGACATGCAAACTTTGGACTTACAGATATGCATTTTTTGGACACCAATAATCTTATATGCAGACATGGAGGACTTTGTATATATATATGGACATATGTATTTTGGTAAATATGAATGTTATGGGCTGAATACTTTGGACAATGAAGACTTGTATTGCACATTTAACTTGCTAAAACTTGTGAAGCACAAAACTTGTATTGATATAACAAAGTCCATACATGGTCATGTATATGACGTGTTCCGGGGCCTGGGCCTACCCTTAATAAGTCATCCCATACTCCAGAGATAACCTCAATCTCTAACCTCCTTTTCTCCTTACCTTTTACCTTCAACCCTTTCCCGTTGTACTTGAATCAAGTTTCGTTGTTTCCAGATAATTGCATCCCAAAGAATGGGCTATGATTTCTATATCAAATGTTGGAGAGGTATATCCACTTCTCCTCTCTATCTCATCCCTATCCTGCTCATCGTTGTTGCTATGATTTGACTCTTCCGACAAGTTGTTACCTGGGCCATCATCCTCAGACCCAGTAGCTATAATTTCTCTGTCACGACTACAGCACCGCTACCGCCATCTTTCATATCCACAAAATCATCCTCTTCAACATCATCTGCCATTTGCTCTAAAGGATAGAAACTCACTTTCATGATTTATTGTTGTTAAGGATGAGTCACTGCCCAAAATGTTGAACATCAACTTATCGGCTTTCTTATGAATGACAATCGATTAAATGTATTTGTAGATGCTCTAGTTTCTTCACTGCATTGTTCAATGAAACCAAAGATAAATTTGTCATTGCAAGATTTATTGATCATACCATTTTTGAGTAGACCCAACAAGGTCTTATATGGCAATATGTACATATGATACATCATACATCATAAGCATTTTTGAAACACAATTAGAGTTCCCGAAGCATTTCCATCTCCAAAGATATAATCATAGAAATGCAATTAACTCGTTTCTCTTTCCTTTATATACCTTTTTGATAGGCACCTAAGTTTCCTTTGTTGAACTTCCATAAGCTCTCGCAAGCTATTGCATGTAATTCTAAAGTCCCTCCAATATCCTCATATGCGGTGACATTCAATGAAAGCATGTACCCCATTTTCAATTTGTACCAAACAACATGGGACAAAGCTCAGATTTGGAATACGATGCCACCTACTATCATGATAGCTGTATGGGGGAGCTTCAATTGGTAGTTCTTGTAGACCTCATTATGGTGTACACGTCATGGGCTCGGTTTCAAGGTTCCACCTAAAGACGCCTTCAGGTGCTTTCGTTTAGAAAAAAAAAGCCCATAAATAACTTCTCATGCTTGTTGTGGTACACTTGAAGACTCAGACATGCTATCCTAATGAGTAATCCACACCCTTCTATGGGGGCGCTTTTGACTTCTATGTATATAGAATCCATTATACATTCTCCATATGAAATCGATGGCCACATTCTAGAATGTGCCAACTCCACTCTAAGAAAGACCCTCCGGCATTGCACCGGGCATGCTATTGACAAATACTGGCCCATACCTTTGGATATGATCCATTGAAAATCATATAGATATCCTCAAGTACAGCTGCATGCATGGGGGTTGCAAGTAGTGAAGGGTCGAAAGGAGCTGTATGTTGTTCTCCTAAGGGTGCCTATCTCGCTCCTCGGCATCATCACCGCATAATGTAGGCCTTCTCATCCCCTATAGGTTTGCCTTTTCCTTTGCAATCACTCAGCACAAGGCTTCAAAATTCGAATTTCATTATGACTTTTAACCATGATTTGCTGGTGAAAGCTACATTTAAACCGGCGACGGCTTAGGCTAAAAGCTTACAAAACCATGTTCAAGTGCTATGCAACATAATTTCCATTAATATGATTTGATGGTGTGATAAACAAATACTATTCATTTACATGGTAAGTTTAACTTGGTTTATTGAGCAATGACACTGTGATAGTATGATAAATGAGCATAACTTTCCGAGATGGTAAGTATATTAACTCCTATTCTACTTAAAGTATGTAAAAGAAGTAGTTTTTGACAAGATGCGTTTTACCCCATCTATCTTCTTTTCGGCTTTTTGATGAGTGTTATTATGTTTGCCCAATCTGTTTGGTATTGGGGGAGGGTATTCTCTAGTCGGTGGAAACCATGATTTTGGTATTGTATTGTATAAAAATAGTATATTTGTGTATGTTTGAGTCAGCTCTTGGTTGTGAGGGGCAAGTTTCTATTTTGAAGTGGTTATTTATGATTTAATTAGTGTTTTTTGCAAAGGTACGGTTTTGAAAAAGCCACGCAGACCTGTTTTGGAACGCTAGGCACGCATTGTCGCACCAGAGCTTCGGCCAGTAGGCGAGCCAGTTTGGATGAAGCACCATAGAATCACAGTCTGGCTGAGATACCTGGCCGGGAGTCATTCCAGCCCATAGCTGTTCTGTCAAGATTTGCCAGCAAGCTCAGTAGAGCGGGGCAGATTTGCCATGGTTTCTAGAGAAGAACAAAGCTTAAGGAGCAAAAATAGCGATTTTTCTTTCTCTTGAAATGCATCAGGCTCGGCTTTATTGGTCTTCTGGCCTGGCCAGAGCACTCATCTTCCTCGACCAACCGAGGAGCTGTGGCGATACTTTGATGGGTTGTGGGAGAATATATTAAACGATGGGTTCTCGTGCTCGCCCCGAGGTTCTGGAATCCTCCACTTCTGTGGTTGTCTACACAGTATTCCGCCAGAGGTAATTCCTAAGCAAAGATTCCTGGGTGTCGCTATTTTGCAAAGACACGGCACTATTTTGCGCCAGCGATTCGATGTTTGAGTTCCCCGCTTAAGAAGCTATGGTTTTTTTTTCCCGGGCGGCTACAACGATGAGGTCGATCGAGACCTTAGGAAGTTGCAGAGATTTTTTTGTCCAAAAAGATAGTGACCGCCGATCTGGCATTATACCCAGGATATGCTGCACATCCACGGCTGGCATTCAACCTCACAACAATAACCCATAAAGAAAGAGAAGAAATGATATAACATGATATTGTACAATAGTGTTTCATGGGTATGGTTTGTAGATATGATATATGCTGTTACAATGTAGGGTTTTATAGGTATGATTTGGGACATTTCATTTATTTATAAATCTCTATAGGGCCAAGGAATCGAACCTTGGGAAATCCAAATCCCTTGAATTTCATTGAACTGGAATTTCAGAATTCATTTTGTCTATGCTATTCAAGACCAATCCAATCTTAATAATTCAATTTATTCCAGTCCTTAAATCATTCTAAAACCTTGTCATCTCCCTGCCAACTAATTCACCCCTTCATTTGAATTTATGCAATATTGGAATCTACGGAAGCAGTAAAAGAAGCTTGAAGTCAAAGGAATGTTATAGCCACTCGGATCAAACGAGAACAAGACATTACCAAGGCATTCATCATTTGCCTCTCAAAATTGTTACAAATTCATACACTCCTGGACCAAAGATTCCAAATATGAGCATGAATGAAGAAAATGATTTAATTACGATATGTATAAATAAACAGAGATAAGAGTAGTTGCTCCTGAAAAACTGAAAAACAGAGTCATCCTTTGCCTTCCTTTCTCTAGTCTGAAAGCACTCTCCAGGAGAGATATATATGCACGAGAATGATATAACGAACTTCAATAGCATAAGATTCAAAGCAGAGAAGTATTGCATCCATTACTTGCTCCTCCAAGGAGACACAATGATTTTGCTGATGGATTGCCAGAAGAAAGAGAAGACGAGGAACTAGAGTGCCGCTGAAGTTAGGATCATTCTGTATGAAAATTCTACAGTTCTAAATATCCCATTTGAATCCTGTCATTTACAAGATGTGTCTGAGTGCAATTCCCTGTTGCTGTTCCATGGAAAAATATTATTAAATAAAAAACAAAATGTTATTACTTTAACAAATGGCATGCCATAATAAAACAACGAATACTGCTCATTCTTGTTGTAGAACAAAAGCTATCTTCTTGCAAAACTAAAAGTGTAAAATCACAAGAAATGTAAGGTCCGTCATCCAACTGCAGGTAGAACCAGAGTTTAAGAGTCCTATTCCTCCTCAACTGCATTTTACATGCCAGTCTAGAACGAGAAGCATATCCTACACTAGGAGAAGAACTACATTTTATATTCCCAAAACGAGAAATACCTTGCATTTTACAGGCAGCCATCAAGTGACATGTCTACCTCACTGTATCTTGAATCACGAAATCAAATGTTGCATTAGTTTCCGAGGTGATCTGCACCGGAGCTTTTGTAAACACTACTTCAAAAGAATGTTCCCCTAGAACTCCCCAAAATACAATAAGAATCCATGATTCTTTACATTCTTGCACTAAGAATTCTTTACTATTCTCGCACTAAAAATATGAAAGTAGAAAGGTAGAGGCACGTAAAGGCATAAAATGAAATGAATACCAAGATTTCACCGAAAAGCAAAGATGTACTGTGCAGAGAATCCGCCACCTGCCGCTACTCCATATCATTGAATTGAAATTAGTGTGGATTCAAATGCCGATCCAAATACTCCTTCTTCATAGGGCTATCCTCTCATGTCACCGCTCCAAAAGACGAAGGAAAAAATGAAAACCTAACCTAAAAAACGTAACCTAAATCAAACCTAACAAGATTTCCAAAAAATTAAAAAAATAGGAAGGGGATTCGGCTATTACGACGGCACGGTCTCTTTTTCTAATTTTTAGATGGATGGTTGCGATGGTTCCTCTAAATTTTTTGAACCCTGGATCATCATCTCTTGTCTTTGCAAGTCTCAAAGGAGGACATGAATGAAGGAAAATTGTTCTACTTCAGTGCCTAAGAATAGAATCATACTACAGCCGACTGAGAAACTTTTGCATTAGGCACACTTAGGTTTTTGCTTACTATTCAATATCACATTAGGCCCATGCCAAGTGAAAAAGAAAAACAACACATCATTCGTTCGCGGCTTCATGTCAATTCATTGCATCAATTATCTCCAAGCTCCCCAAAATTCCGCATCCAATCAAGGACGTTTGCAAATCTACCAACTGCTGGGTTTGACGTGTGAATGATCAATTGCAAAAGGTCTCACTCAAGGCCGCATTGATGAGCTCTTTTGGCATCTAGCACGCTTTGGGCACAAATGGCAAGAGTGTGCCGCCGGTTATAACAAATCATTTGCCCTCAAGCTCCAAAGCCCAAAATTTCTTTATCCACATACTCTCATATCATGTTGTTTACCGTAGCCAACTTAATCTAGCCATTTATTTGAATGACCGCAGTGCTTGAGAAAATGAAAAGCAAGGGTCAAACAACAACTCCTCAAGAATGAGGTATACTTACAAGATGCCACTTAGAATGATACACACATTATGCCATGAGAGAGTAATTAGAATTCTATAACCAATCTATATATCTGGCTAGACTTCTATATGTATATCTTTATAGATATCTAAATGAGGGCTCTAATTATTTAGGGTTTGTATATTACTTTAACAAGAAATATCACTTTGAAGGAGGGACCTGTGTGATTAATGGACAATTCGAAGTTTGTTGAACCTGCTTGGTGGATATAGATGTATGCAATTGAGATAATTGGAATTGGAAAAAATAATTTGATTTGGAGAAGGTAATTAACGTGAAAAATATTGCAACCTTCATTACTTTTATGGCGCAATATAATTTGCGCTAAACGAAGGTGTGTTCTAGATATTTTCCATACCACAAGTCCATTATTAAGGTAAGCATTGCATTGTTAAACATTGAATAATAGTGTATTCGACCCCACAGGTTTTGAACAGAGAAAGTTATCATGATAATTTTGGGTTGCCCTAGGGGGCAAACCCTCGCTTATGTGTTTATATATATCCTAGGTATATGCTAAAATATACCTAGGATATACCGACACGCTAAAAACTCGCTATTCCCCGGGTAGAATGCCTCTGGCCACCGCTTGTGGACTTCCAACCGGTAACCGGGCAGCCGTAAGATTTTCCTTCGTAAGCTGCAGGAAGCTATGATTCATGATGGTAATTAGGTGGTACCGTGATTTTCTTGAAGAAAATCTTTTATCTATAGTTTTCGCCAGCTTTATGCTGGCGGATCCATAATAACAGGGAAATATGGGCTCAACGCAGGAACCTTGAAAGTTTGAGAAGAGCCGGAACATTTCGGCTAACTCTACCTTCCCACCAAAAATTATCTAGAGTAGCCCCAATTTGAAAGACGAGGTATGTGAGGTTTCTAACTCATAGATATTTTAACATTATGTCCGCTTAATTGTGTTTGTTCCTTTCTAACTTTCATGACTTTCTGTCGCTCGTAATGTGGAAGGCTAATGTGGAAATTTATATACTCTTGGATGAGCCAATGTCTAAGCATGGACGAAGTTTCTAATGAGAATTTACTTAAATCAAATCCTTCCTACTTCATGTTTCTCGCCAGGTTTCCATACCCCAATGATTTAATCAAAGCCACTTTCATAGACATGTAGTTAGGTGCAAATGCTTGTTGTTTTGATGATTGCTCCGAATTTTATATATGTAGGCGTAGGAGATCTAGAGGGCATGGCAGAAGCTTGAGGCATGGCACCATATGCTTATCTTTTCTTTATTTCATGTTTAGATTGTGCAAAGCATGGGAAGGATATGGAAGAAAAGTTAGAGATCCATTTCTCTATACAGCTTGAACTCGCATTAATATTTCAAGGAAAGTAGCATTTCAAAGAAGAATTTTATGAAACCCGTAAAATTAGTATATCTCAGACGGACATTAAGGTCTAGGTACACATGGTGGTATCCTATCTTTTCCCATCATAGACTTAAGAGTGTTTGGCAGAGGAAGAAAATGGTAATTTCTCTCTCAAATACTTGGTCCTGGCCAGAGAAGTCAGCTTCTAGTTTCCTATATAACGATGCTATAGGTTGCCGTAAGTCTACTTTGTAGATTTTATACTACCTTAATAAACATCCTTTCGTACATAACCTTGATATTCAATGACAGCTTGTTGTTTATGCTTGATGTTCAATGACAAATTTATGTTTAATGCTTGGCGCGTGCATTTTATACTCAAGATAGATTAATTTTATTGTGATATAAAGAATGTTCTCGATTTTAAAGGAAATGACTCTTTGTTAATGATATTGAGCCATGTTTGAAGGTTGCAAAGATGTAAGGAAAATGTTATGTCAAGTTTGGTTAAAGCGTTCTAACCTATATCACACAAAGACAAGTTCTGAATATCCATGGAGGAATTGATGCTGATTTAGGAATGAATGGAGTCGCCAAAGCAAAGAAGTGTGCCCCTGAAGAAAGTTGGGGCATTTTGTGAGTTTACCTTTTATGGCAAAAGAACATCAAATTATTCAGACTCCAGCCTCTAATTAGCCCTGGGACAATTATTATTAGTTGTGCATTGTTTGTGCTTCACAATTACGTATATATTTTGAGGGAGTATATAGATAATATCTTCGGGCTTTAACGCCAAAAGAAATGATTTGGCTCACAAGGCATGTCAATTAATTTTACGTGCTCTTATATGTTGTCGCTTTTGCGTGTCTATATAAATAGACGCAACCTGGAAGCTTACGCTTGATTTTATAAAAAAGTGACGTAACAAAATCTTCGAAAGCAATTTTCGGCGCTAGGAGAGGTCATTGTTTTTGTGGTCGCTGAAGCACTTGCTTTAGACTAATCGCTCTCCAATGGGCTTCTAGATCCATCATCCAATAAAGCATGATTTAAACCAAAGAAGTAATTCCCGTGGTGTGCAAAAAGCTTCCTCTCGCATTGGTAGAAGTTTTTTTGCAATCTTGCCTCTAACGCATCAATCCTTTGTGTCTCAACCTTACTCCTCACTCTCGAATGTGGTGACTGCTCATCTAATACTTACTGTATGGGTAATGCTATACCCACAACAAAATTTTGCGCTTGTTGTATGATCCAAGAACTCACCGCATTGTCATGGGGTTGCTGACTTTATGCTTATTCTTATTTTGAAACCGGCCATGTTCTCCTCTTAGTCTTGATCACTCCATATTGCAGCCACATCTACTTGAGATGCTAGGTAGAAATCATTGTCTTTCTGCAACAAACTTTTAAAGCAAGCATCACTTGAAATGTTCGTGAGGCTCCCGCGGTTTGTACCGATGCTTACTAGAACTGATAATAGCTCTTTTCCTCTAAGTCGCTTTGTTTGTATTCATACTATTGTGTCCCTACTTCCGCTTCCTCGCTTTATCTGACATTTCGAGGCTTTAGGTACGCATCATTCTAGCATATAGCAATGGTAACGAAATTGCATCTTCTCAAAGCATCTAACTCTATCTTCTCATATTTGAATTCATCAATGATTGCTCCATCCTTAAAGATCTCAGCTTATTCTTATTGCTGAAACTTAGGATCCTATATTCTCGTGGTTGTTTTCCCCAAGAATCTAGAGACTAATTACGAAGACGGCTTAATTCTAGCATAACTATTGCCTAGGCTTTTTTAGATACCTAGGCATAACGATGAGCCATAACGAAGGAGCAACATTTTCGCAGTCCCGTGATAGAGCCGCTTAATGCAAAAAGATAAGGACTACATCAGGTCTCTACGTTGTGTGGGCCAGCTTTGTTCCGCACTAAGACTAACATGAGATGGTTTTTTAAACCGCTACTAGCTTTTGTAATTTTATACTCGCTTATAGTTCACATTCTTCATTGCGCCCAAGTGAGTTCATCAAGAAGGTCGCTTTTGTATTTTGAAGCACCAAATTTTCTTCCTTCATATCACCCAAGATATCTAATATGCGGCATTCCATTAATGAATATATGTGATATTTTAACAAGTCACTTCTCTTCCAATCCTATTCTTTGTTTTGGGATTTAATTTTTCTAAGTTCCAGATATACGTCGAGATGATGGAGATAAAGAAAATTTTCATCACCAAAACAAGGATTCTTTTCTTCCCAATAGCTAACGTAACCATTTTCCAAATGTAAAATCATCCAGTCAATATATACGCCCTTAAAGATACCTCATCTTTAGGTCATGATTTTTGTGCTCACTGATTCAAGTAAATTGTCAAGAAACGATTTGTTGGAACAAGTATTATCAAAGATCTTACATATTTGAAATATTCACGTTCTAACAAGTATAGGTATAAAATTGTGATCCAATCAAATTTTGATTTGATCATTGAAATTGTATGCTCTCAACAATACCTCGGGTGCCTAGATGCGATGAATAAGGTGCAATTTCTAATTAATTTAAATCCATCTTAATGTAAGATATTATATGATATTGAAGAAACTATTACCTGAGCATGTAGCATTTTGCACGCGTCATATAAAGGCATCTTCATTTTTGTTAGCTAGATTTTCTCATAACGTACATGCATTCCCCAATCAAAATTACAATTAATATACCATCTTCGCACATCCGAAAAGTGCTTGAAAACGATAATGGTTGGATCTACAACCCATATGAATTCTCAGAGTATTGCCTTTAGGGGAACTTATCAATCCCTATATTTTACCGAGATCACTTTGCTTTGGGTAAAATTTATGTGATGGCCTCGCTGGATCCTTGCTACGACTGGCAAAGTACTTATTTGTGCATATCTCACATCAGTAAACAATGCCGACAGTAACGGAAACTACATGCAATCATTAATATTGCCCCGCTTATGTTACATGAGCATCAAAGGCAAAATGTTGATAATAGACTAGGTACACGTGCGGAAGGTCAAATTTCATTAATATTTGTTTTTGCTTAAGAATCTCATGAAGCTTTTGCATGCCTTTTCGCTGTGTGCTTGTGTTTGCATTGCAATCATCTTTTATAGGGGTTGATATGTGTTGTTTCCGTACATACACCTCCCTTTTAAGGGCATTTAATATGAAACCTGCATCTATGGATATTTACATTATTGACTTCCCTTTTAGCTTACACTCTTTCAGCCTCTTTTCATTTGATATTATGGTGGAAAGTTATGATGTGTTCTCATGATGTAATGCTTTCACAATTAAGTACTTGTAACTGAAGTCTCTAATTGTGAGTACCTGTTTAGATGCACAGTAATTATAGTAAAATTACTTTATGGCTAAATCTCCTAGACTCATTTAATATCTTGTAAGATGCCTTACAATTATCAAATTTGAAGTGCTATGTTGGAACCCTATAATTTAAATAATGTATGCATGAGAAAACTAAAGCAAAAAGTAGTAGAATACACACAAATGGTCCAAAACAAAATCTATATAAAGGCTAAAAACAGTGTTGTAATAATATCTCAAAGAACAAAAAAAATAAAGACACTTAGTTTCATCAATCACCCCCGATCAATCTATCAGTAGCAAAGAGACATAATGAGTCTACTTTTTATTGTCCGAGTAAAAATAGAAAAACAATATAGAAAAGAATAACTTGAATAAATTGAAGTCAACAAAAGTATACACTATCTCCTCATTCAAAAGAAAAACAACATTATAAGGTCTGTATCTACCTACCCTACTAATCACACCGTGATCAATGTGCCTGTTATATATCGCTTATCATTCCTATTTAAGGCTGGGGGCTGTGAGATCTTCATTTAGCTATGTAGACGGGATTCTTAGTATATGTATCAGCCAAGATGTTGCATTTCGAGTCAAGCATCATTGGGTGTTTCTTCTTGCAAGGTTTGGAGTTAGACTATACATCAATGCATTATTCCTCTACAAAAACATGCTCCTCAAATGTTTGAAGCCCTCCACAAAAAATCATCGATGTCTTCAAGGAGTTCCTCTCATTCCTATAACACCGACAAAACATGTATTTCTATTCTCTATTAGACTTGTCCTCATGCTTCATCAATGAGCACCAAAGATCCTCATAGAGTCATGGTATCATAATGGTATTGTTTCCAAAATAACAATTTTGATTGGATTGTAAAAATAAGGACTCAAGCATGATTTAAGCTTCACTTCACCCTCCGCCATGGAGGGCAAATCCTCCAGGCGCAAAGAGACCTTGTCTTTTGTATATCTTCATGATGTACAACACTTTGCAAGAATGACACCTTCCATTCCATTACAAGAATACACAAACAATGGGCAAAACTACACCTAAGAAATGTGTGCAACCACATCCTCCTACATAAGGATCTCCTATTGCCAGTACTTAACATTGAGAGTACAATTCCAACTCCCACGTACATTTCTACATAAGATATTCTATCACTATTGTTGTACATCCCTACATAAGAGTATTCTATCACCATTGTTCTCAACATTAAGAAAAAATTCCAACTTCCACATATACCTACTATGGCAATCTTGCCCTACTAATTGGCATCTTGACAGACACCCTACTAAATGACTCCAACCATTATACAATTTGAGTATCATATATGAACTCATTTGGCTATCGGAACCAAGCTACATTGGATAGAAGGAGTCGAGAAGATTGCAATCAAAACATGGAAGCTAGCTCCCGAAGAGTATTTAACTTGGATAAAGACCCATAGTAATTAGCTGACCTATGGATTTATTTAAAGTGGTGCCAAATTTCTAATTGACCTTACCTCCAAATATCGAACTTCTAGCCAATTTGCCTCATTTCTTCTCCTCCCGCCACCAATGCACAACATAAGTGCAACTCAAACATGCAAAGAACACCCTAAACCATTACATGATAAATACTTCGATTGATTCAAATTCCTCTTTTAACAATTGATTCAAATTCCTCTTTTAACACAAATTATGCGCATGCTTCGTTAAACATTAAATAGTATACACGAAGAATACACTGGCAAAACCATAGAAAAAATACATTTGCCGAAAATCGTAATCTAATTTTTGCCCAATCCAAATTATGCTACAGATATTGGAAATAAGAGCAAATTAGTCTACAAACCACAAGTCAGTCTACATAACATAAGCTTATAACTACATTTAAGAATCACATTCTGGAAAGCGGTCCAACTTTTGAAAATACAGAGATATCAGTTGGAATTACTAGTTAATAAAAAAAAATTATGCTCAAAGTTAGCGTTTTTAAGGATTGAAACAAGTATATAATTAAGCCAATTGTATAAACGATATCATAATAGACTACTAACAAGCATGGTAATAACCACATCTGAAAACCACAACACACTTGCAAAATTGATAGTAGTCTTTGAACTAACTTATAAAACTTGAGTGTGTTAAAATCGTGTTAAAAAACATATATAGTAATAATAATAATTAGCATTTGAAATCATCCTCTATTACAATATCAACAATGTATGCTTAAAAACCATCTCCTAAACTAGTAATAATTTCAAAAAACTAGTGTAAGCTACAAGATTAGTATAAGAACTACGATCAAGCTAGTAATGATTTTGCAAAACCATGAAAGGCGTATGATTTTTTATGGTGTTATAAATTGTTCGTATAAAAAATCATGCTTATACTAGTTTTCATAATGATTATTAATGCGAATTAATTTTTGGAGGCCTTGTGTGGTTATTCAATAAATCCTTACTGGTCTCCTTTTCATTTCGTAGTTGTACCTATAGCTTAATTGCCTCATCCATGGTCCAACGGTCTGCGATTTTTGCTGCGAGGTATCCCAAATATTGCTAATGTTACACGGCAAAATTTTTTCCTTAGAAATAATCCCTGCCCGTGACTAGCTACCACCCACACCTGGATCTCGGATCCCCCGCGCTAGTCTTATCGGCTTGACTAGCTACCACCCACACTCCGGGATCTCGGATCCCCGCCAGTCTTATCGGCTTGTTGCTACGGGATTGTTCCCACAAGCTCCGGATTCCTGTATAGAATCCCAGAGTTCAACAACACCTTCAGATGCTTCATACTCTTGAACGATCCTTTGCAGTAACCAACTGCCTGATCCGTTTACACAGCCTTGGCTGCAATCAAAACCTTATGGTTCTAGTGTTGGTCTCGGCTCCTGGCAGAATCACACCGCCCTGGGCCACACCTATCAAACCCGGAATTCTAGATCCTACTCCAGGCCCAGCTCAAGAGCAATCCGACTTTCAAAGAATCCCTCGGATCGTCACCGGCTGGTTTCTCACCCAGAACAATCCTTAGCAGTATCAATCTGCCTTAGGATCGTCTAAACACAGCCTTAGCTGCCACCCGGACCCTATGGGTCAATCCCTTGACTGTGACCAGACCAATTCCATAGCAGAATCGGTTTTATCAAGCCTTCTGACCGGATCCTAATTCATTCATGGGCAGGCTAATCTACTTAGATTCTTACCACAGCCCTGGTTGCAAATCCGACCCTCTGGGTCTGGCTTTAATCCGGCTATTGGCAGTAGCAGG
The DNA here is from genome assembly GCA_021234155.1 of Isoetes taiwanensis. Lineage (NCBI taxonomy): Eukaryota > Viridiplantae > Streptophyta > Lycopodiopsida > Isoetales > Isoetaceae > Isoetes > Isoetes taiwanensis. The sequence continues at coordinate 14,540,273 of JAJEKV010000028.1, forward strand.
ACTGCCTCAAAGCCCTACTCATTAGGATCTGGATTCCAATTCCGGGACCTTATAGCCTGATCTATGAATCATACAGCAATTGAGTGCCAAGGCAGAATTCGTTTCCAGTCTCTGGAAGAGAACCTGGTTCCACCCTGCTGCACGAATTCCATCTCTGGGCTTTATAGAACTCTTTGTCTGAGTTCACAAGCAGTTCTTGCATGCTTGAATCCGCCAGATCAGGCCCTTGTTCCATCCCAGTTCGCCCTCTAGAGCTTCAGTGCTAGAGATCTGGCAGGCCTGCTCCCATGCACGAGCCTGTTTCTCTGATTCTACATCAGATCAAAAGACCCATCCAACCAGTTAACGCCACGTGTATCTTTAAAATATCCTTAAAACAATAGCTAACATTTAAACTTACATATTAATGTCATTGACCCCTAGTGCCTTATGCCACACATTAATATGTAATATACTAATGTTGTCTATGCAACCATTCAGGTCTACTTCACCGATAACAATCCGGCTACTAATATTGCACAATATTAGTGTCCTCTAGCGAACCATTACCCGCTAGCTATTAATTCCTTTACCCTCAAGATCTCAACACCGTGACCGACATACTAACACTTCATTAGATCACAACCGCCTCGCAATCAGCACTTCAATAGTACCCCTGCTCGTTGACATCCGCCAAGGGTCCGGATTCCGCTATGCCCTTGGGAGCACCCGTAAATGTACCTAACAAGATATGTAATTTTAGGGAACCATTACTTACCCATCCTCCCACTCGCGCAAAGAATCCTCCTCTTAGCCTTTGGTGCCTTCGCCTTCGGGAATATTACATATTTAATTTTGCTAGTCGTTGACGTCCTCGTGGTAATCTACTTGCAAAGTTCCTTGGCATCTCAAACTTCTTCGATATGTAACAATCGTCGAAATAAACTTAGAGATTGCCTTGTTCTTAGCTTCGAGAATTATGTAAGTAAATGCCTTGCACCGCTTTTATTCCCATGGCCTCTGATGTTTGTAGACATTAAAGAATCTATACTATTCTATTCGCAGGAGACCAATCCCATTCAAATTGGTCCTCATCCACGTGGTTGTTAACCTCCTTGAGATCATCAGCACAATGCCCTATCCTCTCATGAGTGCAACCTCTAGAGGTCAATTACCTTTGCTCCAGCCTTCCCAGCTACTTGCATGATCTCCCGCAGTCTTAGTATCTCATACCATTCTCCTACCAAGCAGTACTTTAGCTTTATTATTCTTTTGTCCTCCACGATGTTCACAAATGCCTTTAAGTGAGATCAAATTCCATAGCAAAAGTGAGGGAGTTCTCGCATCATAGGTCCAAAGTTCATGGATTTTGGCGCGAAATGTCCTACATTGTCCGCCACCTATGCCTTGTTGTTAATGGTTGCTTTAGTGCGAAAATGCTATTATCAGTTTACCCAGAAGTTGCAAAGAAAGCAAACATATACAAATAATAATCAGAAGTTGTAAACAAAGACAAAAAAAAGATCAAACGACCAATCAAAATATGTGAATATAAGAGAAATCAAGACAAGCAAGTCAAATACGCAGCCATTCAAATTAACGTAATATAAGCCATATAGTTAATTTCCATTTAAGTCATTCTTTCTAAAGTTCATATTCCAGAATAATGAATCGTACAATTTACTATGAGCAAGCCGCGTGCACTCATCACAAATCTCAGTGCCTACCCGTGGAACTTGAAGGTTTTCAAGATACTAGAAGAACCATGCGGTCCCCATACCCATCAAATTGTTGTTGCAAGTTAACAAAACTCCTTTTATCCCCCTCCCCCCACCCCCCTGGCGGCCCGAATTTCACAAAAAAGAAAACAAGTCAGAATGTATGATGGCGAATTTTCCTACATCCAGACTCTTTGGAAGTTTGGAGCTTTGTTTTACTTTTGTTGCATCATAGTGCTAGTTTGTGTTCTTAAAGTCTCTTGCGTGTCACCTTTCTATAATTTGTTCTCTTGTGCCAAAGGTTATAAGTATAATTGCTTTGTTGGAGGGTTTTGGGATGTTAGCCATATATGGGAATTGCTTTTTGGGGGTTTTAGGATGTCAAATTGTTAAACCTTTCCGCCTTTCAGCTTTTGGCTTACTTATTTCCTTCTAATAAAATGCGTAATTTCAGCGCTTTATACATGTTCAACTCAATATTTAGTCTCAAATTTTGGAGTTGTACTTAACTAGGCTCTAGAAGCGTAATTTACCTGCATTTCAAGATAAGCAAATAAATATGCTTCGTGATGCTAGTAAGGTTCTAGAGTATTTAAGTCTAAGCTCCTCTTTATCCCTATCAACAACTTTCAAATCTCTCTGTTAGGTCACTTGGTCCCACACTCCCAGCTTCTTTTGGATGTCCGTTTTAGCCATCCTTCTCTCTCTGCTTTTTCTTATTTGCTCACGTGTCCTATGCTTTTCTTTTTCTACAACCATATATGCTTATTGTTTGGTGGGAGGCTGTCTTTGTTAAGGTCTTGTCTTAGTCTTAAGTGTCCCCGGAGAATCCTTAGTGAGTAATTAGTGTTATATTGTTTGGTGGCCTTTATGCATCTCGTTGCCCTTTCGTACGTATCTTGTTTTGGTAGTCGTAATGCTCATTATCTTATTTTTTTTTTCTAACTATCTAGGTGGTGAATGTCGTCGATCTCGCACTTTGGGTTGTGGTCCCTGTAGAATGGTCCTCGTGTACCACCCCTTATTGTATTTTCATCATCTCAGCTTCTCCCAGCCTCCAGTTGATCGCTTGTCTCACCCTTCCATCTGACCCATACTTTGTTTCGTCAATTACGTTCACTTTGTTTTTGCATCTCTTTCTTTTATTGTCCTTGTTAATTTTAGTCCCTCTTGAGGCTTTGCTTGTTGTTATTTTTCCATATAGTATGTATTACTGTTGTTAGTTTCCATATAGTATAGTATAGCATGTGGAACCTATGCTTTTTTTGAAGAATCGTGGTCATCAATATATTAAAAGAATGGTAATGTTACAAAGCAAGTGAGGAGGAAGGAGAATCACCAAAGAGACAAATGAGCACCGAACACTCCACACAATAAAACTCACAAAACCGCAACTCCCACTGGCCAGACAAACCCACCATCACCATCTACAACACCCAAGAAGTCCTACCAAATGGCAAACTTCCGCTTCTACTAATCTCTGTGAACACCGTAAAAGCTTTGAAATAGCTTGTACCTAAGCTCAGGAATCAGAGGCCGCAGTCAATCCCCCGAAGATCCGCACAACCGCTGCCTAAATCAACAACAACACCAACCAAGCTTAATGCGATAGATAGCTTGCCGCAAGAGCAAAATGCAAGCACCGGATATACATATGGCAAAGAATCATTGCTAGTAATTTCACTCAAACAGAGTTCCCGACCCAATCCCAAAGTAAACAAGTAAGTGAGGGCATAAAACCGCATAATGCCCACGCCTTCACATGAAGGCCAAGCCACAACAAGGGCAAAGAGGGCTCACACCGCCTAAACTCTACCACAAGGACATTCACCCCGGATACAAATGGGCAGCACCACCGCCACGTATAACCCTAACCTTCTGGCAGGGGAAGTGAGCTCCATGTCCACGCCCAAACCGAAAGTGCCATCGAGAAACCCCAAGTCAGTAGAGACTACTCTTGTCTCTATCTCGACCCTAACCTATGCTTTTATTTTCTTTTTGAAAGATCAAATTAACTAATATTAATTCGTAATAAATACAAGATGAGGGATATTAGGTACCCCGCCACACTAGAGCGAAAATTCACCTAACATGTACTCATCTGGCGACTCCGCGCGCGCGCGCGCGCATGGGAGGGGTTCTTTCCCTGCATCACGCCTTTTAGAACGCTTCTTTCCGAGGGACGCGTAAGAAAGATATAGTTTGTACCTCAACCGCGGGACCAAAGCCTCAGGCCGCAGATTCTCCTCGCGATTCTCAACACCTTCATGCCGCCTCCAAACATTTCACAACAAACTGTGCTTTACACAAAATGAAAGGCCGTGACCAAGCCGGACCACCTCGCTAGGGTAATACCCCAAAAGAACCTCTCGACTACTTGACAGGTGTGGAAGAGGCGCCGACCTAATCGCCATGCCTACTGATATCCGAGCAAAGAAACATGCAATGTTCCAGTGGTCTCTTACACAAAGTAAAGCATAATATAGGACACAGCTGTGTGTCGCCGGACCATGGAGCTGATCCCCGGTGAACTCCACGCGGTTCACCCTTAGAGGCCATATAAATATGGAGTCGAAAGCATAGGACGGACTTCGGCCAATATGACCCTGCCAGCCATGGATGTACTTCCACTCAATTAAGGTGCCGACGCTAGCCCCACCGTAATGTCTCGCATTAATAAATTGACAAAATGAGATGTCGACATGCTCTAACGATACCCAAAAGCCTAGGAGTGATGTGCCCGCGATCGCTCGCCAAGGAAATTGGGACACGACACAGTATAGGTCACCACGGCCACAATGCCGAAGCACTTCATCTAATTCATGAGGCAAACCTGCATAAGGGAGAATGTATCCAAAGAATTCCTTTCGTTTAAACCTGGATTCCTCTCTATCACCGGCAGAAGAGGAATCCAATCATCACCAGACCGGGACTCCCAACTGGGCCGCTAATTGCCCTGCCATCTCAAATTCTCTCCATAACACCCACCTCCACCGGCAGAAGTCAACAACCGCGAGAGGGCCTCCTCGCCACATGGTAAAGAGGAAGGGCGCCTAAAGGGCATCCCCGGCTAACTCCATCTACACTCAAATACTCCGAGATGACTCACGTGACACAGAGGGTGGTTTCCGCGGACATTAAGAGCTTCATAGCCACCGCCAGAAGCTCTCCCACATCCAAAGGCTAACATCATCCTTTCAAGAACGCACCAACACTATCATAGGCTTTGGCGTAAGTCCGCCTTCAAGTACACAACTGGGCCGACCGCTTTGCTACCAAAGGAATGCCTCAATGCCGCTACATTGCTAAGAATCATCACTTAATGAAGCTCCATCGCGATACCATTAGTCTCCTTCGTGACAACTTGCAAACGCTGAAAATGCCTTTCTCGCAGAATAATTTTCTATATTGCCGCATGTATTGATGGGGTTTAATCGTAATGACAAATTTAGCTCCTTCACCTTTCAGATTACCGAGACATGCCCAAGGAGTCTATATAGTCCAACGCTTCAGCTTCGAAGTGCTGCATCTTGAGGTCTCTAAACACCCGTGCCTCACCCAACCTAATATTCTTGGAAGAACTCGGACCTAATGCCGCCCGCATCAGTGGCACTTATGGGGCCAAGGCACGCGCCTCAAGCTCCGCTTTGTAACGTGGCCGCAATACCTACGCCCCACCACGCATTAATCTTGCATGACACTTTTATCGAAAGTACACCTCTCCATTATGTCTGTAGGGCATCTCTTTCCTAAAAACTAAGTGTCAAAAGTAGCATGTTTGATGTCCACCTACGTAATGCGTAATACTTTACCATCGCCCAATGCTGGATCATTATTGAGGCTATATTTCTTCGTCGCCAGGCCTGAAGAATATTCAAGAATTAGTGTCCCCTTCCCCGCAGCCGTGTGATCCCCTGCCAATTCTTTTCGTCGAAGCGTTCTCCGATTCATCTCACGCAATGTGGCGAAAATCTCATTCTCCTCGCACTCCCCATCGACGTAAGCAGACCTATGGGCTTCCCAATTCACGCATACAACGCCTCTAATACCTCCCTCTTTGCCGTGTCACTTCCTCGACGACTGTGAATGCCTTGACCTCACTCTGTTGCCTTCTACCATTCTCGCCATCCCGAATTATCCCAAAGGCAGAGAAATCGCAAGATCCTCGTAGTGTATTTAACTTGAACACAAGGCGTCTCGACCGTCAGTAGCCGCCCCTAGGAGATTAACCGAGGAAATCACGAGACCGCCAGACAAAATGCGTTCTTCCGCCTCGAAACAGGCGCCTCGGTCCGGGTCAGCTAGGGTATTAGCATAGCACTGCCGTAATGAAAGCATACGCTCGACAAAGCTCCCCGGCCCACCGACATATCACGAATGTAGAGTCAGCTTCACAGTTTCTACTGTGCAAGGAGTCCAAGAACATCACCCATCACGCCTAAATCCCGCATCTACTCCGCCCTATGCTTTTTTATTTTGTCCAAAATCCGTGTAGCCACACGGTGGCCATTACAATGATATATAAATCATATTTCAAATGTGATAGACAATCGATAGTGTAACTCGGGCAAAATCCCAAGACGTACTTCCTCGCCCTATGCTTTTTATTTTGTCCAAAATCCGTAAAGCCAATAATCAGGGCTAATACAATGATATATATAAATCACAATCCCATAGTGTAACTCGGCACCCCAACTCAAGATATAGATGTTCTAGAACTAGGGTGTTACCAATAGACCTCTAAGATGCCCGGGTTGCATGCAACTCATTAGGACACTACATGTCCACCTTTGTATAGTGGAAAGGAACAAGGGGACCCCCTTTCTCGGTGCAGCTGCTGGGGTCCTACAATAGGCGCTACCGCGAAGCCTACTACTAGCTACACCAAAAGGGGACTCGTCCTTTCCCTCACAACATAGAAAACATGGGAGCAATTTTTTACCCCCTTTTCCCCTCACACAGATCATTTCTTCCGTTTCAGCGCATTGTATGTCACTTCTATCCTTCTCGTGATGTACCTCCTGATTAGAATGGCTACTGCTTGGCCATAGAGCATTCAAGGTTTTGTTTGCAATTTTTGAGAGGTTTGAAGCTAAATGTTGGTATGTTTTTCTTGTCAAGCGTTTTTCATGATTATTGGAACTACCTTAAATCTATGTGAATTTGATGTGTTGAGGAAAACTAAAATGAGTTGAAAAACTTTGTTAAAGTTCTTAACCGGATAAACTGGGCCATCCTAAATTAGAAGGCCCAACTTCCATTCGGATTGGCAATACAAGTGTGTCAACATTAGAATGCACGCCAGGTAAAATTATGCACTCGCTTTCTATATTGAAATTGATGGTTTATTTCAAGTAGCTTGAAAGTGGATTCAATTTGTGAGTATGGATAGAGTTTGGTCATGACTAGACTTTCTGAGGTTTTTAGTTCATTTCTTTGAGGACAACAAAGATGAAGGATTAAGAATCTTCAACATGGTTGTCAAATATAAGATATCGCCTTTGTGGCATTTCAGCCTTGTTTGTGCCGTAGACATGAGGGACTATTAGAAGTGAGATTATTAGGATGTATTTTAAGAATATATTATAACTTGGATTTAGAATGGGGGTGTTTTGGGGGGATGTATGAGGGGGAAGAGACATATGGCTCATGTTATCAAAGATGGTTGTTTTGTTTGTGTTCTAATGTTGTACCTAATTAGGGCTCTAAAAGATGTATTTCTACTCTGTTCTGGAATACCAATTATAGTAAATTATCCAAATCCATGGCTACAACATTTTATAACCATGTTGATGAAGTTCTATCATCAAGTGAGAAAATCCCCATTGAGTCTACAACATCAACATCACTTATAAGGCCATCTATGCTTGAATTTCAAAATGCATTGACAACATTGATCGAGTCAACAAACAAAAGTGTCATTACCATTTGCCAAGAGTACAACAACAATGCAACTATCCTAAAATTTCAAAGTTATTATTGAAGACCTAATCATAATAATGTACCCTTCCACTAATTGTCGCGGGCTTTTCTTTAAATCTAATCTTGTGAAGAAATTGACTTAGTATAGGTTCCGTGCATTGCTTATGTATTAGATTTATGATTGCTTGTATCGGCAAGAAAGCATTCTTCAACGAATTTGAATGTATCAAATTTGAAGATGTGCATTTTCCTTAAGTTCTTGTGATGTAAGATAGATTTTGATCTTGTTCCTTGATATGGTATTAACAATGCCTCTAAATAACTTGCATGTGTTGGCAATCATCTTGTTAGTTAGCTTTAAATCATCTCTATGATCTCTTTCTTTTCTTCCATCTCCCATTTAGTTTTTTCACCATGTCCTCAAGTTAACTACATAGCTATTTGGGTAGTGAAGAAATTTTACTCCTCGAAAAGGTAAAAGCAAAACAGAAATACCGTAGGAGGATTGAGATGTGAATATCAAGCTCTCCAAATTTATGCTTATCGCAAATGATTGCCATGATGCATAAAACATACGTTTGTCTATTATGAAAGGTTAATCCTAAGATGCACAAAATAATGCATTCCTTAGAATACAAAGATAGGTCTGAACCATTAGACCTAGCTTGATTGAATTTCTAAGCAATCCTTTCTTCTCTTGGCAGGACTTCCAAGTAATCCTCTCATCATTTTACAAGAGAGAGCCATCTCCATTTTCAATTAAAAGACTAAGTTCAATATTAGGGGCCTATAATGTTATGCTCTTTCATAAAACACATGCTCAATTGATAAGGGTATTTTGCTTAGAATGGCCACCATATATGGCTGCCAAAACCAAGGATTCTCTTGACGATGCATTAGGAAATATGTCAGTGGAAAGATCCGTGATTGTGGAGTTAGCACTAGACGAGCGCCATAAGATTGTTTTTCAAGGTTTAAGACTTTTTCATTTCGAGCCAAAGTCTAGTTTTCTTATATACATCTACTCTTCAATGACTTGCTTTTAGATAGGCCCGACATGGAGATAACATCATGGTCTCTCTTTGCATCATGACTTGAACCCCTTTGAAATTTTTACTAGCTAGGTCGAATGATAGCGTAAACATCCAAATAATATAATTCTACAAATCCAAGATGCCATTTGATTTGATGCAAACAAGTAGAAAATACAAATATAAAAAAGATTTAGCTAGAGTTGGCCTTTGATAACACTTTTTATATCAAAGATGCACTAAAGTTTATCGTAAGTGTAGCCGTAAAAACATGTTAAGACGCCCCATAAAAGTATCATTTAGTGACCAAAAAGGTCTAAGAAGGTAGCAGCACCCTCGTGTACCAAAGATCTTACGCGAATGCTCCTTCAATAAATATCAAGTCAAGAACTCATCCGCTATTTTTAACTCCTACTAGATTTGTTCATCACTTTACATTGTATCCTAACGTGTCCTAGACTCCGGGACTAAAAAGGGAGAAAAGAAAAGTACTAGTTTCGAGTACCTAGTGTAGGTACCTTTGGTAGTTTCAAACCGAACACTGTGAACATGTTTTGGCTCCAACCAAATGGAATAAAACTCATTGAAGAAAAGCATCATCCAAATCAAGTATTAAAAATGATGCAGGTATAGTCAAACAAAAGATAGTCTCTTTCTATAGCCAGCTTAAATTAAATAATACATCTTTTCTCAAGTAACAACATTTTATTTTGTGGTCTCAGCTTTATTGAAGCCAATTCTCAAGAGTGAGGAATTTGTTAGTTGCTAAGGAACACTTTCTCAGATTTCGTGTATTAATATGTTCAGCCTCTTCAAAACAATGTGCTATTTTGTCATTCCTTCCCATCAATCTTCGTGATTTAAAACAAAATGCTTAAAATCTAGGAATTAATTCAATTTCATGCTATAATAGAAGAGGACTTTTTAGATAATTGCTAAATTTAGCATGTAGTCAAGTTGCAATATTAAAACTAAAATTCCTATCATGTCTACAATATTACTTAATAAACGCGACACCTCCATGTACCGTGACGATGGAGCTGCGAACTTCTCGCGACCCAATCACCAGACAACTAATATATGCTGATGATGTGGATCTATTAGCTCGCACTCCAATGGACATGCAGCACCTCCTCGATGCCCTGAACATGTTTTACCAGGCCATTGACATCCACGTCAACCTCAAGGCTCAAGAATAAGGTGGTCCTCATATCATCCTTACGCTATCCAAGGCCTCTCCCTCCTTCAGCCAGTGGGCGTAATATGAAAGTGACACCCACCTACAAGTATTTGGGTATGGAATTTCCCTTCACAATGTACTAGATACTTCTATCCTAAGTAAGAGCTATGACTCGATTGAAGGCAAATGTATGCAATGCAAAATAATTGCCACAAAGCTTTAGTTGTATGATTGGGGCCCATCAATCCCACCGGCTAATGTCTTGGTGGAGCCTGGCCCTTCTATATAGTCGGCGGGGCCTAGTAATATCCTTTACTACCGAATGAATTGGAGCAAAGTGTAAAGCCTTCCTGCATGGGCATTGGGAGGAAGCCTACTGCCCATATCAAATCCTAATGCAAGTAAGAGGGTTTTTGCCTCTATAGAGACAAACCTAATCAATGTTCACATCGCCTACTCTCTCGTATATGGTCATTATAGATGATGCTTGCCTCTCCAACTTGGCTTTACACCATAGGAATGGGGTCAAAGAAGGTCAAGGCATAAATAAGGAAAAGGAGACTTCAACGGCCGCCGTGTGGAATGTGCAGGAACACAAGTGTATATTGGTGCAATGTAAATAGATCATTATAGCTTGAGTAGCAAGACTTTGGCGCTTGCTTCCTCAACAAGCTTTGGGATGCCAAAGTGTCTTCGAAGAGGTCAAGATACCACATTATCAACACCCATATAAATCTTGTTTTAGAACAGGCCCACAATGCTACCTACATATCCATGAAGAAGCTTGCATAAATTGCTCCTCGACTGCGACAAGTGCATACCGCCTTCCGAATCGAGACAAAGTGTGATGTGGATTGGGAGCCACGCAACGGTTACGTGGTTTGTCAAGGTTGCCGTGGGGAGCCGCGAAGATGAGTGCCATACTCAGATCCGGCCCCAAGATATGAACAAATCCACATCGCTACCGAAGTTGGTCGTGCCCGAACAGCTACTGCATGTGCTATTGAACATGACTTCTGTGACGGAGCAAGTTGGATCATACCTTCAAGAGGTCATAGATATGTGCTCGTATATAACCTTAGACATACCCCCGGACATGTATATGTTTCATGATGCATACTTGTACACTTGTACAATTTGTAAGCATCCTTATTAATGCCTATGGTTTTTCCTTAAAACCCTTCATGGTAAGGTTTTTAATCAACATTAATAAGCCTATCAAGGGCTTCTTTATTGATCCTATGGCTGATTGGTCTCCATAGACAATTTTATCAATTCAATTCAATTTGTTACTTATGAAGCCATTTGGGAACTACCATAAAGAGTAAGAAGTGAATTCAAATAAAGGACCCATTGGGAATGTAAGGAATCCCATCTCTAAGAGCAGATGTCAAAACTAAAACTAATACATTAATACTATTCAACGAGTGAAGGCATTCACATTAAATATAAGACTCATCTTCAATTTCACAAAGTTAAATATCATTAATAGCTTGCACCAATCGAACTTCTAGAAGGATCTGCAAAAGGGTTAATCTATAGGAAAAGAAAATCATGTAAACTAAAAGCCGCAAAAAGAGAAGAAAAGATATCTCATATAGAAGTCTTATACTTGGGGACGTCAATTTCTAACAAGGAGATACGCCAAAGAGAAACTCTTTTGTATACATGTTATCTAGGGTTTAAAAATCCTTTTCGCATGGATATTGCACTAGATTGTCCCCAAAAGATCTCCCCTTCCCGTACATATTTGTACACTGGTAGAAAAAATCACATACCATCCACTCACATGTTATATACACTATACACTATGGGAACCCCTTTAAGCTTGTTGGAAATAAAAAAGCATATGTTTGGGGAACAAGAAGATGAAGGCTTCTTCATTTTCCAGTCGTTATCAAGGAAAAAATAACCACCTAAAAATCAACAAATATCCGAATATTCGAACCCCAGCAGACACAATAATACGAGTTCTGATAGGGAGTGTAACCTAAGTATATTTTCCTGAGAGCCCCATCTTATTGTTTGTAATTTCGCACTGTTGAACAATGCACGATTATTAAGCGTACATTATGCTGCAAAGGGTAGTTCAACTTCAATATGCAGAACAGTGCTTACCACCTGTTGCAGGAGTGTACCCGGAGAAAGGACCATGAATTTGGGAGGCATGTGCAGCCTCTATGGTCCAAAATGGACCTGATTCTGTCACTGTTTGGGTGACTCATTCCATTCGTTTGTTTTCTCTTGTGGAGCTTATTTGAAGTAAATCTGTATTTATTAAAGTTTTACATCCAAATGTTTATACATGGAGTTCAGTTATTTTGGCTCATGCAGAAATTGGTCAAATGCGGGAGAACGCCATTGAGTTGTATACGAGAATGCAAGTATCAGGTGTTGCAAGTGATAGGTTTTCTTACCTTGCCATTGTAAAAGTACGCACTGTAACATCTGGACCTTTAGCTTAGGAAGAAATGTTCACCTTCATATTATTGAGAGTCATCAGAACTTGATAATATTTTGGGAAAATACTTTAGTTCATATGTGTATATAAGTGCGGTAGCATAGAGGAGGCATGCCTGCTATTTGAAATGCTTCCCATAGAGACATAGTATCTTGGAGTGCAATCATTGCAGGATGTGTCCATCATGATAATAGTCTTCTTTGGCGCTAGATTACATGCGGATGATGCAAGGATGCTGCATTAATCCAGACAAATTCATGTATTCTAGAAAGCATCTTAAAGCCTGTGCAAGTATCAGATCCTTGGGAGGGTAGGCTCATTCATAACCAGATCTTGAAAGATGGTTTTGAGTGGATATTATTTGGGGAGTACTCTAATGGATATGTATGCCAAATGTGGCAGCTTTGATGAGGCACACAAAGTATCCTGTAAACCGCCAAGGCAAGATGTACTTCTTGGGGAACCATCATCAATGGATACGCTGAGCAGGGAAAAGGCTCATGCATTAGAGTGCTAAGCAAGACAATGCAAGCAGATGAAATAACCCTGATAAAATGACGCATTTCGAAAGTGTCTCTAAGGCATGTGGCAGCATAGAGCAATAGCTCAAGGAGGAACATCCATGACCAAATTTGCAAATATGGACTAACATGGGATGACAGGGAAACACACTCCTGTTGACATGTATATCAAGTGTAGGTAGTTTGGAGGAGTCATGGCAGTCTTCAACAAAATACAAAATCGAGATGTGGTAACTTGGAATGCATTAATTGCAGGATACAGTCAGAATGCAGAGAGGGGGCCTGCTATTGATTGCTTTGAAACATGCAGAGAGAGGGATTAAGGCAAATAGAATTACATTTTGAGCACTTTGAAATCCTGTGGTAGCATGGGAATCCATACAACAAGGAAGGATCATCCATGATGAAATACTAGTTCAAGGGTTGGAATGTGATGTGGAGATTGGAAACACGCTTGGTCGTATATGTATGCAAAAATGGCAGTTTGGGAGGAGGCTCTTCAGACCTTTTATAGTCTACCAAACAGAGATGTGGTTACCTGGAGTGTACTGATTGCAGGATATTCCCAGCATGGTGAAGCATGCCTTGTAATAGAGTTTTTCCAAAAATGTACATGGAGAACATAAGGCCCAACAGAGTGACATTTCTTTTCTGTCCTTGCTGCCTTCAGTCATGCAGGATTATTAGATAAAGGGTACTGGTATTTTGGACATATGAAAGAACACGAGATAGTGCCTGATATGGACCCACTACACCTTGCATGATCGATGTTTTGGGACGCGCAGGTTGTGTTGATGAAGCAGAGGATTTATTGAGAACCAGTGGTCAAGAGAATGTTTCAGCTTCTGGAGATCTCTGCTTAGTGCCTGTGAAATATATGGCAATTCTGGGAGTTTGGGAGACACTGTTTTGTAGAAATATCCAACTTAGGATGTACTTTTATGATTAACCAACATTCTTTTTGCCACAGTAAGTTTGTTCCGGACCTGCTAGTGCTAGAACTTGGTCCTTGAACTGATAAAAGATGAAACAAAAAAGAGAACCAAATTTAGATTCTACGTAATGCTTCAGCTCTCAGGTAAGGGGATTGCCGAAAACTAAAAAGCGAATTAAGCAGCAAAGATAATGGGAAATGGTCAAATATCAACCAAAGGAGGCTCTATTTAACCTGCATTCATGCAATATGAAAATGGCTAATGGGTCAAGTGCTAATGGCTCATACCATTGGATCCCTAAACAAAAGTGAGAATAATATGTCAAATGAAGTGGCGAGGGATTTTACACTCACACCCACGTATAAACGCTTCCACCTCGCTATAAGTAATGTATAAATACACAATGCATGAAATGAATACTATGTAAGGTGCCCACATTTTCCAATTGTATTTGCCTCTATCTCTCAAATGCTCACACAACAGCAAACATGTTTCACACTTATACAACAAGCACGCTGCAATTTAGGGGCCGTGGAGTTCCCGCCCAATCTAATAAATCGAATGTTAGATGAAGAAATTAATGGAGCTCGCAGAGCATACACATGCAAGGTCCATATATCACAATGCCAAATAAAGGTGTAATTGCTACTACAACAATCTATGCACTTATATTACATAACTATATCACAAACCGAATACAACTCGAGGGTCAGATCTTTATGGCCTTGTCACAAAATTCATATAGCAAGCAGAGGACAACAATACCAAGGATGAAATAGCATCACATCAAGATTACAACATGGAAAGGGTCGTGCATTTTTCATCCGAAATGAAGCAATGTAGGCCGCCACGCGGGATATCCCTACAATCCGAAATGGAAAAGTGGGAAGTCTATTCGTATGATAAAAATTGACAGTTGTAAATCGGGTTGCCAAAAATAAAGCACGTTTATTTATTACGTAAGTAAAATATTGTATTATTCATAGGAAGGGCCACAAATGGTCGAAGTTCCCGACAAAGCTGCTGTTTCTTTCCTATAATATACAAACAAAACAACAAAAGATATAGGATAAATGGAAAACAGAGGATATAAAAAGAAATGAAGATGATCCTGCTAAGATATGATAAAATATAGAGGATATAAAGAAATGATGATGATTCTAAGAATATATAGTGTATAAGAAAACAGAGGATATTAAAGAAATGAAGATGATCTTAGCATTAAGATATATGATAAAAAAAGAACAGAGGATATAAAAGAGATGATGATGATTCAAAGAAGATATAGGATAAGAAACAAAGAGGATATAAAAGAAATGAAGATATCCAACAAAATGGGTGGCCTGTAAGATTTTTATCACTGAACTCTCATCATAGCCAAGCTAACCATCAAGATCAAAGAAGAAGAAAACATTACTCGATAAAGATAAAACATCACAATACCTTGCTTTTCCTAAGAAAAGAGGATCTCGATCGCTCATTCTCATCAAATCACAAGGTTTGAGCGGAAAATTTCCAAAAAAAGGGGGGGAGGGGGAGGGGTATCAGATCTAGCCATAGTCAGCCAAAGCCAGGGATGCACGTGAGGCCAGCCAATATAGCTAAATAAGCCGAGCCACAATAGTCACTAATGCCATCGCTGCATCTCGCCAAGAAGAAAAAATTACTAAAAGCAAATGCTCCCACTTTCCATAAGAAGTCAGATGACATTGCTCCACATCCGGCGGGAAATAAAGGACTCCACTCCCGCTATCACATGGCTCCACTAGTCCACACCGAATGTGGTTCCAGATGGCATGCCAACATTACCAAGATGTCAATGCAAAAAGAATATAAGGTGCACATCATGCTCAAAGATCCTCCACAAATACCTAACAAGGTTAAGCAAGAGGTCATGATAATCACGCTGTATAGTCAGAGATACACCTCCGCCTCCCTACCTTCATCAACCACGCCTCTACCATAATGTGGCAATTGGCTTGCTCCACAACCGGGCCAGACTTCCAATGTACCATTGAAACTAATGGGTATTACAATGTGAAGTCTATATGGCATGTGCTGCATAGGGTCAAGAGAAATTATCCCTTATAAGGACTTTTCCTACAAAATATCCCTATATTTCCTTATATAATTCCTACCATATTTCCCTACAAATATATAATGGAATTAAAGCAAAAGTCCCTCCCATACTTATATACTGCAGACCGGCATTTAAGACGGGTTTTGGCCCAAACCCCCTACCGCACACGCGACATGTTTTGTGTACCTGCTTTTTCTCAGGTGCACCTCCGAAACCACACGGTAGAGATTTGTCTTCCCTACCAGTCCCTAGGACAGAGAAAAGAGACTTCGAAAAGAAAGTGTGCCACCATCAAACAATCAAAATGCAAAAGCCGACGCAGCCACATGCCACATAACTAGAATCAAATATATATTCCTTCTTGAATATGCACAAAACCTGCTCACATGGCGCGTAAAGAATGCAAAAATCAGACATGTGCATTCCTATCTCGTAGTTTCCTCACACGTAATCACCTCGGGTGATCCTTCCGTAACAACAAAACAAGAACTCGCTACCTAATCACCTCGCAATCCTTCTGTGACAATGCGTAACAAGGAAGCCTGGGCCCCTCGTAAGAGAAAAGGAAGCTCGGCATAAATGTGGCAGCTCGCCAGCACAAAGGAAATCGCCTTCTACCTCCACCGTCCGTGGCCAAGCAAAATGGGCTGCTTTAGCAACCCCCTATGAAGGCATAACCCGGCCAGGACTACCATGCACAACGGCCACAAAATTCCCTGTACCGTCATGACCTTTGGAGAAAAACAATGGCCTCCCCTCTTCTTCCCAATCTATGCCAAAATCTAGAAAGGAGACATTCCTGGGACGAATGTGACAATCCTCTTTTGAATAATAATGCTAATGTAAATTACATTCAAATATATTAGAGACAAATTGTTTATGAGCTTATAGATAGCTCCCAATAGAAGTGCCATTTTCAGCCAAAAGTATAGTTTATTGTATATGTATCTTCCTCTCAATAGAAACAATCCGTTGTTTCAAATTACTTCAAAGCTATTTCAAAATACTCAAAATACAACATCATCTCTTTCTTTCTTCTTCTTCTTTCTTCTTTTCTTCTTTCTTCTTCTTCTTTCTTCTTCTTTCTTTCTTCTTCTTCTTCTTCTTTCTTCTTTCTTCTTCTTCTTCTTCTTCTTCAATAATTAATACAACTTCTTCTTCTTCCTCTTCCTCTTCTTCTTCTTCTTCTTTTCTTCTTCTTCTTCTTCTTCTTCTTCTTCTTCTTCTTCAATAATTTTAAGAATGTACTATCTTATACAAAAAGACACACAAAAATTTACATATAATATTATATAAGACGTAAATAAGATCCCCAAATGTCATCTTTATCATATAGTTTGGATACTCAGGTATTGACCATACAATCTATCCTTAAATTTCACAAAGTAGTTGATCCGAGTAGAGAGATCATTCTTTGAAGCAAAGACACCTTCTTTTCGTGATATCCAGTAGACTAATGTTTCCTCGATATGAAACACCGACAAGTCTCAATGTCTAGTGCAAAAACCAAGAAGAATTTGCTAACTAGTGACACACGATCAAAATGAGGTTCAACCTATGTCCATATGGCATGAACATTATCAGACAAGACAAAGAAATGTTCAATAGTCGCGATACCTGCATACCTACAGAATCGGCTTATTCATGGTTTAAAATGAATGTACCTTTACATTTACTTCTAACTCGATACTACTAGTTTGTTGTGCTCTTTGATTAGTCCCATAGGCCTATTGGTTCGTGGACGAGTAAAAATCCATTCAATTTAATTTTAAGCAAGCATTGAACAATCCGTAAAAGCACTAACTAATTATAGTTCGAGATATCACATCCTAAATGCGCCTACAATACGATGATAATGTCTTGCAATGTCAATGCCAGAAGATGGAGGCAAGAGGGTAGCAGAGGTAGCATGTGTAAATAAATGTTGTACTAAATTCTTATCCAATGACATGTTTCCATTAAGGCTTTCCAAGTCTATTCCTCTAGGTACCGCCTCCATTATATTGACTTTGCATTGGTCCATTTTGATCCCAAATGGCTACCAACCGCCCTCAAATATACTATAATACATGGGAAAGAACCTAATAGAATAGAATAGAATAGAATAGTTTTTTAACGTCCACGGAGACCAATAGGTCATGGGACCCATACAATGGGCTAGTACAATCATTAATACTAGGATTAAAAACTATCGCCGAAGCAGTTTTCAAGGGAAAACCTTTTGCAAGAATGATGATACTGTATCTAACAGAGATAATGACTATATACCGAGGGCTCAGAATTGCGTGACGCTTGCCTAGAACCTGGCATGTATAATGCCAAGTCATGCATGATGGTGCTCGGTAGTTGTGGAAGCGCGGAATGGAAATGCTAAGGTCAAAAAATGATTCCTACTATCTCAAAAGGTGGCAACTCGTAAGAGTATGGCTTTCATCTTCATTGACCTCAGGACCGCAACAGTACATAGTCTCGCCTTCGCGCACTGCGCTCGCCTCCTATCTACCTGCCTCTAACCAGAATTGGACCCCCGTATGTAATTGATGCAATAGGCTATGCTTGTTCCCCGACAATGAAGCAAGCAAATAAGCTTGGGGCCCTGGGTGCCAAGGTGGATTTATGTGTGCATGATAATGACCAATTTTCACTACAAAGTAACTCATAACCTATATCTTTGAGAAAACGACCATTGAGATATTGTTGCAAAAGCTCGTGGATCGAATCGGGTAAGCATCGTGCAAAGGTTTCGTTGCTGTAATGTACCACCCGCAAAACCATGTAGTGCAATGCTCTTCCAACATCATTTCAAACGGTATGAGGGAACAATTGCGCATTCAAGACTTTCAAAGAAGTTTTCGTACACTATGTGCCAAGATTATGCATTTCAGCGTGCGTAATTCAGCAGCTTCTATAGATCGAATCCAAGGTACCTTTGACAATAGCAAAGTATACAGAGGAATCTATGCTACCAAAGCTTCATGTTCCCGAGTTCTCGAAAGGCAAGCGTTGATACCTACATTGAGGGATTGAATGTTAATATCAAAAGACTTGTTCGAGCAATCAACCCAAGGTCAGCTGCGTAATAAGATAAAGCTATAAGTTTGGAGGAGGGTACCCAGCAACCCCAAATGAGAAAACAAGCTGTCCTTTAGGTAAAGCTTCGTGGGCGCATCAAGGGCTACATCGTGAGTGGGGCAAACTTTCAAAGAAATTTACACCATCGAGGTCATCAAGAAGGGAAGGGTCGTGAGAAGCCTTGGGGACCGTAGTCGCAGAATGCATCAGGGGGCACTAAAGCCGCCTTTCTAGACACCGGGCCATGAGGAAGAGAGATGTGAATGTATCGAGAAGAAGCTATAGTTTTGTGCTTCCAAACCACCAGCATGAGGCCCGTGGATTTCATAGACTGAGTGCCATATATGTGCAAACATTATCGTGTGATATTAAAAATCAGTCGACAAATATTGCGCTGATGGGATCATAGATATAATCCATATGTAGTCCCCTATAGATGTGTAGCTCTCATAATTTTGCATCTTCTAGGTTGGCTGCCCTAATGAAGAACAAGGTATTGAAATCTGGGCCGCCGCTAGTACGGCCAATGGTGCTATCCGCTTACACTAAGGAGGAGGATCATATTCGATATAGACCTCAAAGGAAGTAAGTGGCCGGCGGGGGGCGTGTAAGTCATGGATACTCCAAGGTATGATCTTATAGTGGAATGGAATTCTTGAAGCCAGCTAAAGCTATGATCGAACAAGGACAAGAATTGTCAGCTGTGATCAAGACCGACTTCAAGAAATAAAATTATAGTGAAAGGTAAGAAGGTAGCTTCTCCCATGCAAAGGTATTTCCTTGAAGCAAATACTGAGAAAGAGTATAGAAAGGAATAAGGTGGATTACATCGCGGAGGTTAGAATCAATTGAGCTAAGTAAATGTGGATGGAAGTGACCAAAAGGGAATCCGCTTGCCCAAGCAGATAGCTAGCGTCTATTTCGTGAAGTTTAAGGATGTATTCCTGATGAAACTCAATACCACCTTATAGGGGTATGGAATGAGATCACATTAGTTCCGTATGCTAAGCCTACCAAGGCCGTGATAGAATGAGCACTCGAATTGATTGAACTCAAGAAGGTACCAGGAATTGCTTGAGCTTGGTTTCCATAGACCAAGGTAAGTTCCCTTTGACACCTATACCTTTCGCAGGAAGAAGAAAGATGGGAGCTTAAGAATGTGTATATAGATTATCGCCACCAACAAAGCGCATTTATAAAGAATAAGTATGCATTTCGCCAAGGGCGTGATGAGATTTAATGGACCACTCTCCAAGGAGCAAAGGTATTCTCTAAAATTGACTTCTAAGCAAGATCGTGGATATCATCGAGCAAGAATAAAGAAGAGGGATATCCATAAGACTGCCTTGAGAACGCTGCATGGTCACTTTGAGTTTACAAAGTGAATGCCTCTTTATTTGTCAAATGCTCCAAAGAATCCTCACATTTCATGAACGACATCTTCGCGGGATTTCTTGGATGAGTTTGTTATTGTTTTCTTCAATTTACATTCTAGCCTACAAAGAAGTCTATTGAAGAGCATTGTCAAAGTATTTGAGAAAAGTGCTGGTGCCGACGCTACCTGGCTAGAAGGGAAGCTCTCCGCGCCACTTTGCAAATGTGTCGAAGTGGAATACTTGGGGCATGTGGTAACATCCCAGGGAATTTCTACAGATCCATCTAAGATTGGAGTAATAGCTGATTGGCCAGCTCCAAGGAATGTGGCGTATGCAAGAAGCTTTCTCAGTTGGCTGATATTACGTAGAAAAGTTCAAGTGAAGAACTTTGCTAAGTAAGTCCCTTATTCGACCTCACCAAGACAAAGAAGATTAAGGATTGACAAACCATTGGTTAGAGAAACCAAGCCCTTTGAGAAGCTTATGAGGCCTTTAACAATGTACCCAAAGGTTTGTTCTCCCGTGCATCCGAAAGTAAAGATAAGTTGGTAAAGCAACGATGCAAGCAAGATAGCGCAGGGCGCCTTGATGCAAGAAGAAGGGTAGTCGCCACGACTAAGAAGACTTAATCCATGCCGAGCAACGCTACCCATGCCAACCCATGATCGTGAGCCGCTAGCCATTGTCGGCATTATGATACTGAGGCATTATTTGCTGGGAAGGAAGTTTCAGCTTAGATAATCGACCACCGAGCCTTCAAGATCTTTTCGACCTTACCCAATTCTCAACCTAAGGCAAAGGAGATGGATGGAATTACTTGAGGAGCATGATTTTGATATAGTGTATGCTGTGCAAGCTTAATGTTATGGCATGCTCTCCAGAGACCGCTTTGAGACAAGAAATCCATTGTACGCGCATTCCCACTCTCTCGAAAGTGAGTTTGGCAAGAAGATTGAGGAGACTTTGCCTCGATGAAGATTTCAGAGTGTTTGGGAAAGCCTCTAGGGAGGCTAGAAATGTATAAGAGACTCGAAGCCTCAAACATTATAAGAAGGAAGGCAACCTCGTTGTATCATAAGCATAGGTTGTGTGTGCCTAAGGAAGCTAATTCTTCATGACACACACAAATGTACCCCAATAGCCGCAGCATGGTTTTATGAAGACCTATTTCCAAGATTCGAAGTAGTTATTTCCGCCGTGAAATGAAGCAGCGTATAGCCGCATATATTCGGGAATGCCACTGCCAGCACTCACAAAGCTTGCAGCAGCTTTGAATTCCGGTGTGCCTTAGAGCCATTGGGAGTGCCAAATGCTAAGGCGGGAGGTCGTAGCATGGATTTTATTACAGGACTTCCTAGAACTCTTCGAGGCAAGGATACTGATGGTTGTCGAGACAAGTTATCTAAGATGGCACATTTGTGCCTTGTAAACCAATTTGACACCGCATTAGATAATCGCCAAGTTATTTGTGAAGGAGATTTTTAGACTCCATGGCATGCCCTCGAGATAATATCCGACAGATTCTAAGTTTATGAGTGCTTTTTGGCAGGACCTCTTTAGCACCATTCGCATCAAGTTTCCTCCATGAGCACGCATATCATCCCCAAACATGGTCGACGAGAGGACGAATCGAATCTCATTGGAAGACATGCTTCTCAAGCTTTCATGTGTGAATAAGCAATCCAAGTGGGATGAGTACATCCACTTGGTAGAATTCGCCGCCAAATGTGAGTCATCCCATGTCTCCTTTCATGGTAAATTACTGTACCTCGCTAAGCCTAACCCCTGGGACACTCTGGCACACAATCCTCAAGGTCAAAGGCTGAAGTATTCCAACAGATGTTAGAGATATGCGCTACCTGGTGGAAGAAGCTAAGGCTACTTATTAGCAGCAGTTGAAATCAGCGTAAGAGTGTGGCCGCATGTGCAATGTGACCGTGAAGAGAGTTTAAGGTAGGCGAGCAGCGCAGGGTTGAAGATCAAGGTTAAGCAAGCTAAGCTTCAGATTGGGAGTTGCAAGAAGCTTGCCCCTAGGTGAGTCAGGGTCCGCTCAAGATTTTGGAGAGAGTGGGCCCCTGCCTACAAGTTGGATCTTCCGCCCATCAAGCATGATTTCATTAGTTGGAGAAAATAACGCACTTTGAGAATTTTACACACCTAATTTGCTCAAGCACAAATATTTCTACTAGTTCTCGAGCCCAAGAAACATGAGGTAATTAACATGCCACATATACATACAAATTATGTGTTATACTTGTATGTGTATATACTCTTGTAGAAGCCCAATAATGGCCCTACATTCTACACCAATAATTCACATCAATAATTTTACTTCACTATAAAAAATGCTGACTCGTGGGTAGAAGTCAGTTCATCTTTCCATGCTTCTCGGGACACTGTCAGTAACACATCCTATCTTCATGCTACTTGAGCTACAAAGATTTGAGATGAGCTTGGGTGTTAGCTCACCTTATTGTAGTCCACATTTATCGCTTCCCTCGGGACGATCTATGAGCTGAATAGCATCACGAGCTTTGGTGTTGATGATGAGTAAATCAGATCGCTAAGGATATAATAAATGACATGAGTACCTATGAACTATGTATTACACTCCACGTTATCGATGACTCATCAAGATTTGTTTATGATATAATAATGGTATGAGCACCTATGAACTTATGTTTTAAAAAGCATACACATATCCATACGAAAGATGTATTATAATTGTATGTATACAAATGCCTTATACACACGCACAATGGCGTAAGTCTACCCCACAATTCACCCTAATAATTCTAATACTTCACTATAAAAGTTTCTCACTTCGGGGCTAAAGTTCATTCATCTCCCATGATTTTCGCTTTCATCGGGCCATCACATCGAGGGCGCATCGGGCGCTCAATGCATTACCGATCTTGTTGGTTGCCTGCATGTGCATCTTCTGATCCCTACCACAAGAAAGCTTTGGGCTACTGAGATCTGCCCCGCTGCGAAATTGCAGTTATGATCCATCCTGACGGCTTCCCGAGCGCATGAGCTATGAGATATCGTGGATCACTACTACAGATCCTCCTTTAAGATGAATGAATCAATTGCTCAACATGTTGTGAGTGTAAGAGCTCTTGTAAGTTAAGATGAAAATGCAAGACGAATGAATAATAAATAGTCTATTGTAGTGGGATGTTATGGATAATAAATAGTCTATTGTGAAATGCTTTTAATGTACCTGTGAAGACTCAAGTTTCATCTCCATCCTCAGATGCCTCTTTAGCAAGCAATTCCCGTGAAATGATTCCTACAGAGGGAGTGCAGGTATCACAACCACAATGGCTTCGGTTCCTACGTACTCAAGCATAGTCTATCGCTTTGAGAGTAACATAACGTGGTTCCACATTAGGATTCCTGGCCCACTTCTATGCCGCCAGCCCCATATACCGCTGAGCGACGAGGTGCCTTTCCCAGCCACAGTTCTTCAAGTACCAAGAAACAAAACCTCGCTATAATGAGGGGCGTTGGGATCTTGTATTGATCCTTCCGCATACGCAATCCATGCAGGACATGCATCCGCTGGTCTTACAAGAAGAAACATACCTTCTCAGCATATCTTGGTATGGATCAAATATTTCCATCAAGGCTCTTGGGTTTATCCCACAGGTCCAACGGCTGAGCCATCGTATCAACCCGACAGATCAGTCATTGCTACCAACTTGCTCCAGCGAGGCCGGTTCGAATTTCTCGTGACGTCTCAGGGTATTTCCCAGAACACGATCACCGCGACCAAGAGGGCCCATGACCTCGTCATGCAGGCATTGGACCACGAAGTTCACACCAGCCCCTGAGATATTAGCCCAATGCACCATGTACTCGCAATGGACTCAATCTCAATGCCCTATGTCTCTTTGAGACTTGCATGGTTTAACAAATTTCCATGCACTAAATGGTGATCATTGGGAAACCATTGTCATCCGCTTCCGTTTCATCCTCAATACTCCTTCTCCGGCAAATCCATTCTCTATGAACAAAGGCCCCATCTTGTAATACACATCACATCCATCATTCATGCAAAATCCAAAACAATAACGGGCTCCAGTGTGACTAACCAAACGACTTCTTATCGAAGGTATCCTTCATCAAACCTTCCACAATACCTTAACCTCGGCAACAAGATATGGCGTTGGTGCTTTCGCTACATTCTCGAATGCATTAGTTCAGAAGAGTTAGAGCATCGCACTACAGAGAGATTAATGTTGAATAGTTACCAAATAGTATCAATGTCATCATCATGAGGTGGCTTACCATCATGAAGCCCACCGTATCCGATCAAATACACCCAACCACACAAGATAGGATAGGATAAGAGAAGAGATATCTGTTTCTTATTCTCCGCCAAACAAGAATTGTCTAGTTGCAAGTATACGCTTTAGGCACATCTTTAAAGTGCTTATGTTTCCTTAGCAGTGGTACAAAGTCTTGCCCAAGGCCGCGTTGCTCTTTTGGTCCTCGAATCCCCGCGACTGCTGAGGAGAGTGCATCACCCACATGCCTCCCGAGGACGCCCTTCTTCTCTCAAGTGGCCCCAATTATCTTCGAAGTATCCTCTAATGTTTCATAGCATGATTCAAGGAACCAACATGAAAGTTTGAATCATCCTTCCAAAGGTCTAGTGAGAAATGTCCCAATGCACCTCGCAAGCATGGCCATGCATCGCACCAAATTATTGACTAACTTTCAAGCGCTCACCTCTCCATAATCGGGACTTTATGAAGTTTCTCTAGTCTTGAATCATGGTCCCCGTGGGATCTACCTTTGATCAACAGATAACCCATGAGAGTTCAACTGAGGGTGTTTTTTGGACCATTTGGCGTGACGTGATACTTAGGGGTTAGGTGTTTTTAGGCACTAATTGAAGCAATATCTATGCTGACGAGGGGTCAAATTGTCTTTTTAAAATTGCGTATACAAGGGGAGTTTTTGCTACCCTCAACGCACATGCTATACCCCCCTTATGTATAAGTGCACCTCGTCATGGTCTTGTTTTGGTCCATTTTATCATGTATAATGGTAAGCGCCAAGATTTCCGTGATCGGCGGGACGTAGCTTCCATGACCAAGTATATATTGAAGCTCCTACAAGAGATCCGGCAAATATGTGTGCCTTCCTTCTCAAGTAACAACTCTTCTCTCCTTGGATCTCTTTGTCTTAGCCATTTTTCTTTGATTACAATACATGTGTTGCACTTAGAGAAAGCTATCCTTTTAGCTATTGCAACCCTCGTTATGATCCTCGCTTTCCACCCACGCGAAAATGATGAGTGAGAGACTGGCTGCCTGCCATCTCCTTCATATCAAGGCCACCTCATGAAGAATGTCCTTCTTGGTAAGAAATGTATGAGCCTCTTCTACATTTTCTTACACCTTCAAGACTAATTTTCGGACCAGGCATTGTCTCAGTTTCTTGTATCTATATACATAGACAAAGACGCCTTCCCCTCGCTAGAGTGTGAGACCTTGGTTTTTTCGCGTCTATGTTCCTGCTGTTCGCCTACCGGTGACCATCAAGGAAAAGTCTTCGCCACTTATAGAAAAGTGACATTGAAGCCATATGCTATATGCCATGCTTTCACACAAACTCGCTTGTTATTTAGCATGAGCATCTTCACCGGCCCGCTCTCTCAACAAACATCTAACGCATTAAAACAAATGTGGTCCCTTCAAGCAAATAAGTTCCGTATGAAGGTAATGCGATGCTACTAATCTCAAGTAGCCTGAGAAGTTTTATGCTAAAGATCTTCTCATACAACAAGATTTCGAAAAATCAAAATTGAAGTCAGCCATGATCTTCCTCCTGGCTTTGGTCACACCAGCTTTACGTGGAGTCCTCACTCACCATTCCCATACATCCTTTGGGTGCCGACATCAATTTAATGGCATAAGGAGTTCTGCTTCACACCTGCCTGGTACGCCTTTTATGAGTGTGGACACAAATTTACATTGTCTACTAACAATTCAAGCGTCACCACTTCAGCACCAAATCATGCAATCCCGCGTGTGACCAAAGACAAGCCCCGACATCTCATCGACGGCCTTTCCGCATGGGGCATAGTTTGTACCATGGCAGCCAGAAGTCATCAATTTAATTTGGGTATCAGCTGTATCGCTTGATTAGGATCAAGTGAAGATGATCACACCGGCCATAAGGCACATCACAAAGATTCATGCAAGTAGTGCAATTCTTCTCAACAAGTCTTCCTTGAGATACCAACGCTTAATATGTATCAGCGACTGAGTCGTGGATCCTCCAACGACAACCAATTCAGCCTCTTTATCCTGGCTCCAGCAAGTATGAGGACTGCTGCTTGTTATCTTCTCAAGGCAACAGCAGCCCCTTGATGAAACCCTCTGACTCGCAAGTATTGCAATCTCAGTTCCATAAGGCAACTGAATGCTCCCATCAAGAATGTGACTTCACGCAGACACTACACAAACTCGGGGCAAGTGCCGCGTGTGCTTTGGTAAAGCTGTGTAGAATACCTTCCCAACCTGGCCCCATTGGAATAAAATTTGACCCCTAATGGCTCCATCCTCACGGCGTAAACAAATAGAATGCTTAGAACGCAGGCGCATTTCCATGGAACACTATCCGCCAAAGATTGTGGGGCATTATCAATGTACTCTGAAAATTAGATCGCCATCAAGCACCGCCCAAAGATCAGAGTCCACAACATCACTAATGAGGATCTATTCCAAGAGAGATTCCCTACGAATGCATCCGCCAGCCATTGAACAAAAAGAGCTTCAAAGATATGCTAATTGTCCTAAGCTTCAGAGTAAAACTAAGTGATCTCGCCAGTTCCAACATGCTATGTTGGTCTAACGGATCAGCATCTTACCATTCCATGCGCGAAGATACGTAGAAAAACAAATGCACTATTAATGGCTATGCAGTCGGGTCGGGAATTATCGCAATGCACGTGATGAAGACAAAAAAGAAGGAGGTTGGAAATCAGGCAGATGCACTCCTATTGAGGGCATATGTCAATGGATTAATCTCAGATAGACCTATTGAACGCATAAAGGAGTTCGGCGGTAAAGAACTCCTGTGAATGAAGATGTAGCTGAAACTCATGCAACATATCATCTATACAAACAATGTTGTCCCCAAGAGTAGGAGAAAGCATTAGTCCATACGCATATTTTAGAACCATTAAATCAATTTATGACAGAACAATGCAAGTTAAGTATGTGATTTATCATTGAAAACAAGATGCGATGAACACTACCGGCCCAAACAAGAACAATGCAATTGCACAAAACAAGATAATGAAACATGCAAAGGACATCATTCTTACCTGCTTTCAAGTAATTCTAGATGTCGACAAATGCAACATTTCACGAGCGCCATCACCGCTTCCCTTGGCGCCCGGTGAAATCTCTCATACCAAGGCTTGGAATGGTTTGGAATGAGGAGCTCTTGGCTGTGGGAATGAGAAAGTGCATTTGGCTGAAATTTGATTTCTAAATTCAAATGAATGTCCCGCTGTCGTACGTGAAATTGCTGTTGCACCCCGTGACATCTCGCCTGGGCGCTGTAAACCTCAAATGCGTCACCGCCTCCACGGGACAGTGTAACTTAACTTTGACAAGCGCTACCGCCTACAGAATGTCATGCCAATCGCATTTATGTCGACGGTGAATATTGGCGACAGGGCATAAAGTATGATGCCTTATCCCTCCGCCATCGGGAAATAAATGCTACCATCTTTAATTAAATGCTACTGGGTCCGAAATTAATGTGCCACGGAATAACCGCATCGCAGATTTTGACACGCGGTAATTATGACGGACCTTTATTATGGCGGACATTTTATGGCACGCTGCCTCCAGCCTACTTAAAGGCTTTTCACATTTTTGGAGCCTCCCGCTTCTAACTTTCTATAGCCTTCTCGATTTAAAAAACAAATACCATCATGTCTCGCTGGGATCTTCCTACTCTATAGCTGTAATTTTCACGCTTTTCCAGCAAGGGTCCTTAACAATCACTTCACTCTAAATTTTAATGAAGAGAGGTCGAAAGGAACGCTGACCGCTGATGTTATCGACCAGACTTGTATTAGCTTATGAATAGAGTAAGTCATGGAATCGCTACCATTTCCCTTTAATTTGTTTTGTAATGAAACTTGCTTGTAATACTTGCAAGGATCGCCGCCGCTGCTCCTTGCCTCGTATTTTTTTAAAAATGTTTTATTTCAGTTTTACTTGCAAGGATCGCCAGTTTGCCTCTTTGCCCGCCGCATTTTTAGAAATGTCTTATTTCAGCTTTTACTTGCAAGGATCACATCAAGGCTTCTTGAAGTTTCTTTTCTTTGAGATGTCTATTGACATCTAGTTTTCATTTTGTTCATATGCGCAAAGACTTGACCTTTCTTTCAGAGGTCCTAATGTTGGAAACCGCGTTTTAATAGTAACTCCATAAAAGCTTCCAGGTGGTGCATGGAGATTCTCGCCATACCACATTATATCAAGGAGACTGCAGGAAGGACCTTCAGCTTCTTGAGGACCTGGTACGGACGACTTTGAATATTGGGGATCATCGTAGGCCATGTGGGAGGGCACTAAGAATAATGTGTGATGCCATTATATGTAGCGTTGAGGACACGCAGCTAGCTACGCTTGTGGAGTATATCCTTCGATGGCGTAATCCACGACCCGGCTCCATCATGATCGCAAGGAAGCACACAATAAGCCAAATTTAGTGGGTGTGCGGTGTGTGCCAACTAGTGCAAAGGGATTGGTTGGGTTCTCGCCATCATATGATTCCTTGTCTCTCTCTCGTACAAGTGCAACAAAGATCTCTCGCGGCTTCTGCAAGCTAGCGTAGAAGGGGTTTGCTCTAGCTAGACCTGCTCAAGCCCTAATTGTGTTCTCAATATTAATTTCCATCAAGCATTTCATTCTACAAAGGGTGGTTGCTGATCGCTCTTCCTCCTTAACTAAGACTTCATTTTATACCGCTTTTCATACTTCCCATTATCAACTGCTACACTTCACTATATTTTGATATGCTTCTTCTAAAAGCATATTTTATGCGTACCTCGAGATTTCATAATTAAATAGGATAAACCAACCTTACCTTCAAAAAAAAAAATAAAAATAAACCTCCTTCTGTGCCTTAAAGGCTACTAAAGACAACAAGCCACTTTATGCATGGATACAAACTGGCCATGGGTGTTTCTAAGCTAAGGCTAGTAAGGAGTGTTGTTCCATTAGCTGCAATTGGTGAACCATCTGAACCGAAAAGATCCAATATCCTCGCCAAATTTAATCCAATATCTTCAGAGTTGTAGATCCTATCACCAAATGCTCATGCCTCCCTTTAGTGCCTCCCCTGGCCAAGAACTGCCAGCATTTAAGAAGGCAACCATTTTCAAGATTAGACTTCTGCT
Source organism: Isoetes taiwanensis (assembly GCA_021234155.1). NCBI lineage: Eukaryota > Viridiplantae > Streptophyta > Lycopodiopsida > Isoetales > Isoetaceae > Isoetes > Isoetes taiwanensis. Next base: position 14,569,990 of record JAJEKV010000028.1, read on the forward strand.
CTTCTAAATGTAGATGATATGACCAAAATTTCTACATCATCTACACCTAGCTCATCGTGTCCTAACCGCCACTTCTATCGCAATATCGACTTGGCCTTCTCAAACTCAGATGCCGAGGAACTCAAGTTCAACCTCACAGGAAAAGAAATCTATGAGTAAATAAGACAGTAAACCTCGAGGGAGTTCGTAAAATTTTATCCAATGGGAGTGAATTGGTTCACAAAAGTTAGTATTTTCGATCATGGTGATCTTAGTTACAATGACGCACGTATATCGCTCAAACGTAATTCATGTGCAAACTCTAATAAGGAGCTTTAAGAAGTGCTCCTACCTGAGGTTCTAACACCGCAGATGTTGTCCCTTTTGATCCTATCACTTCGCAAGTACTTTGTATATGTACATTACTGTGAGGTTTTCATTAACTAAAATATTTTGTATCCCAGAAAATAATAACTTGGTCGAGACCTCAGGATCTTCAAAACAAAAAGTTTTACATTATTTCCTCGAAACCACAAAAGATATTTGTCGCTCAGATCCTCCGCCTGTAATGGGAGCATTGAACAACGGATGAATTCATGAAAGTGTAACGCAGAAAGAGAAGAACATGGGTGTCGAATTTAAACTCACAACAGGGAATATATTCAATGCAACGCATATACTGCATCTGTACAGAGAGCTGACTTGTGGAGAAGCTTCAACACCAGCCTTCAGAATCAAAGACAGCGTTTTCGTGCCCTCCGCAGGTCCAAATCCACAGCAGCCACATCACTTTGAAGGTAAGCCTTTTTACTTTTGCTAAAATGTGATCGTGCCATCCTAACGAGCATTTTATTGCAGGATTTTGTCGAGAGGTAGCCACTACGACACTCAAGGTCAAAGAACTCAAAGACGTAAAAAGCAGCCTTTATTCATGCACGCATTTAACCATGGGCGGTTCATGGAAGTCAGAATATGGGCAGCACTAAGCTATCTGATGATCATGGAGAACCGCCAGAAAAGCCTACAAAAAGAATTTTTCAATAAACATTTCGTGCCTTCGTGTGGCATGAAATAATGCGAGGTGTCACAAATTTTATGGATGAGATCCTTTTGGGAAAGACATATTTAAAGGTGCAATCCGGGTTATATCTATAGTGCATGAATGCAAGCAGAGGGCCTTGGACATAAGAACTCGACATTGATGCACCGCGGAGGTACCATCCTATGCCAACCGCCACAGATAAAAAATACGGCAAAAGATAGAGGAGCTCGTGGATGGAATTCCCTCTAACTCAATGAAGAGAGGCTACTTGATATAAAGGTGTATGACTTTTGATTATATCAAGGCCAACTATAATAACCGATCACGCTTAGGAAAATCTTCCCACCATTTTCCTGAAGCTTTACTAGCTATACTCAAAACCCGAAGAAGCAAAGAAGCGTAGTTAAGAAACATGAACATTGTTAAAGCAAGAATAAAATCCGTGTTCTTGTGCTGGGCAAGTATTGAAAATGCCAAATTATTGTTTTCATTGATATGCTAGCTTCAAAGACTATATGGGAAGTAAAAAAATATTACCTGATCTTTTCAATGTGATTGCAAGCATGACAACTCAGTAAAGTGTATCACATCGCCATGCTCATGAGATCACCCACCTAAGCAACCGCTATATAGCCAAACTCAAATCCAGTGGCTCTTCCCATGTGTCCACCTGCGCTTATGAGGAATGTAATAAGCTAGCAAGAAAATGATAAAGGAATTCATCACTACGCCACGCATGTGACGCATCAATAGAAGTGGACGTCAGATCTTACTCAGGTAACCCAAATTGAGTCAAGGCCTAACCTGTGGTACCAATGCCCCAAGAGGCACACCTCTACCAAAGTATCCAATGACGTAATGAGGAGGTGGACGCCAAAACAAAGAAGAAATACCTAGAATATCATGTGTGCTTCGTGCTATTCATGGGCAGCTATGGAAGGGGATTTTGTTCTCAAAAGCCGCTAAACGTCAGATATATACACCATGGTGAAGCGAATTGGTTCCTATGATGGTGTTGTTATTGACTTCTTTTCCTCAAGGCCGCTTCTAGAGTTGCTCATGCAAGGGAAACGAAGCTTTTGGAGTATGATGATACACCGCAGGTTTTTGAGATCGCTCTTCGAGACCTTGGAGAAAAAAATGGCAAGGCCAAATTTCAGGGAAGGTTTCAAGAAGAAGAAAATGTGAAAGTAAACCTGTGATGTATAAAACATGCCAGCAAACATCCATAAATAACTCAAGAGACGGATCCGAGTAACATGGGAGTGATCCCCGACCAATAGGATCGAAAGGCTTTGAGGAGAGGGGTCAGCGGAAACACTCCGCTCTTTAGAAGACAGTAAAAGACACCAAGACTTGATGAGACATTTGAAAAGCTCGAGGTCTTGAATCAAAAGTTTGATATGGTAATGCCATATTAGTAACCGGTATGATCAATAAACAGCCTAGCCAGCTGAACACATGTTGGTCCCCCTGTAATCCGAGACTCCGCTTTGAAGACCCGTGAAAATATCAAGTAACCAAGAGAAGGAAATTAGTAGATACGTCTCAATATAAGAGAGATCGAGCTAATGTGGGGAATTGTTGGATACACAAGATCAGTATGCAGGCAAAGATATCACGGAGGCAATGGATGTAGAAATTCCTTCAAGCTACGTATCATTCGTATGAATCTCTCATGCACTTGCTTTTAGGTAAGGCACATACAGTATTTAATGGCCAAGGAACTTGGCGCTAGTTCAAGAAGTTCTATGAAAGAGACTCAAGAGTCTCGTGGAAGAGACTCAAGATTAGCAAGTTTTCGCTTTTATGGATTTGAAAAATCAAGTGTAAAGACTATGAAATTTTGTAACAAACTTTTGCTCTTTTGAGGAAATGATTATTTTCTTACATCTATCAGAGCAGAAGTAATCGAATTGCGGTATTATTACTATCCACTTGTGTACCCATCTGTGTACTCGATTCAGTTCGGGAAGATCGCCATCGCGATCTTCCACACATGTTTAGTCATTTGAGAATGATATTAAAATGTTGCCATAAAGCTTATAATGAGCTCTCATGCCTTGGTTTATTCAACAAAAAATATCGCCATGGCGATTTGCACGCAGCATTGACTCAGCTTTTATAGTCATGGAATGTTTTGTGTTCCAACACAAAGGAAGGCAGCCCCATAAGTGCTTAACCCGCTGATGAAAATAATGTGCGATAAAAAACTCCGTGGTTTTAGTCATGCAAATTGCTTAACAATAAATAACTTTTTCATTCTAGGACGCTTTCATCATGACCTATTTCGCCTCGACGAGAAAACCAAATTTCTAATTAACGCAAATCATGCTTCAGTCTTAAGGTTCAAGGTCTTCCACGTATAAGTTTATTAAAAAAGGCACAATCCTAACCCCTCGAGGAGGTCTTGATACTCCAACTCTTTGCTGGAAATGACTCGAGGAGCAAGTGGAAATTGTGCCCTCGAATTACTGAGCAAGTCATTCAAAAAAAGACTAGGAGGTCCTGGGCCTTCCAGATTTGGTCAAGTGGAAGCACTTGCCCGTGAAGACGCGACATGGGTATTGAAGCAGGATTTGGAGAAGCAATACCCAGAGTTTATGAAGGAGTTCGATGGACAAGTCGTCTCCGACTTGGTCGACCCCGACTTGCCAGGAGGTTAGCTAGTATGTTTGTTAGTTAGCCTTAAGCCTGGCTCATGCATTCTAGTTAGTAGGGTGCATGTGCCAGAATCTTGGATCGTGTGGGCGATGATGGGATACGCCTTTAGGGCATTCTCTAGGCCACACGCACCAAGAGGTGCGCATGACCATTAGGGTCATGTGAGTGAGGAGTGAGGCATGGTGGGCGATGATGAGACATCGATCGGATGATCTCTATGCCACGATGCGGGGTACGCACACCTGGCGGTAGGAGGGTCATGGTGAAATTTAAGTGATCATGCGCGATGATGGGATCGTGAGACGTTCCCTAGCTTGAAACCCTCGGGGGCATGATGCACTGGGGTGTACTCGATCTGGGCGATCGTGTACGAGGTAGCACTTGATCATGGGCGATGATAGGATCGCCTTAAATGGTCCTTAGCTCAAATCCGAAAGGGCCATGATCTTGTGCAAGGTAGTAGGGTAACCTTGAGCTAGTAGTTTGGCTCAAGGAGGTAGGTAAGGGGGGTGGTCCCCTAAAACCACAAATTTATTAATTAAACTAACGTAATGTGCTCCTTGTGCAGGCAAGTAAGAGGCGGGCATCGAGGAGGGGCGCATTACGAGAATATAGGGGGAGCCATAATTTAGATTATGAACCCTAATAACTCTTATAGTAATATTTCCTAATTATTATAAGAAGTATCTTGTTAAGACTATATAATTTTGTATAAGTACAAATATAGCCTAAATTTTGACAATTAACTTTTAATAGGAAGTTGACCGTTTAAATTGATTTAAAGTGTATGTTATGTTATTTTGCAGGCATAAGGTAGGTTAGTCACCTTAGCGCAATGCTGAGGACAGCATTGTCCTAAGGGGGGGAGAATGTGACATTCCAAGGGAATATACGCTATGAATACGTATGTTCCTGGACCCGTCACCATACAAGTCTACCTATGTAGACTTGTATACCTTAGAATGTGGCAAGGGGTGCACATCTAAGTTAATTGTTTAACTTAGATAACCTTAGGGTAAGGCCCTTTTCCAAACGGCCTTATCCTATTGGGCAACCGCCACACGGCCTCATCCTAGTGGTGCCACGTGGCATCCTATGTGGACCCCAACCTATATTAGCATGAACCCTAACCCTAGGCCTCTTTTCCAACCCTAGCACCCAGAGACTCATCCACGCACTCGAAACCTCGTTTCGAGTATCGTTTGTTGTGGCATAGATTGGTGTAGCAGCCCCCTGAGGGTAGATTCGTCCTTGGAAGGAGAGCAGCTTCATTCGATTCGGAGATCATGGAGACGCCCGGGTTTGGAGGGAGTGCTTCAGGAGCAGGTATGTAGAGTAGTAGTCATAGTAGTTCATCTGGAATTAGCATTCCAGATGAGTTAGTATCTTGTATCTAGGGTAGAGCCATCCTAGAACCCTCATACATCATCTTGAACCCTAATCAAGGAACCCTAACTGTAAGTTAGATTTGTATGATTAGGTTAAGATGTTCTTATGATTATTCTTATGATGTGATGATTATATGATGATGGTTGATCATGTTTGCTCCTCTTGTATTGGGAAGGGGGGTAGAGACCTAGAGCCATATGTAGTATGCTCCTAGATTAGATCCCTTAGTTCCTATTAGTTGCGGCCTGTGCATAGGAACCCACCGGGCTATGGAGGCTATGATGTGACTCAGCACTACACAACGGGACTAGAGGCGATGCGGAGGGAGGATCCCTGCCGAGTGGGGACTACGGGGGATCCCATAGTGAGCTAGGCTTATGGTCGGTCACTTCGTGTGGGCCGAGCATGGGTCCGACACCTCCTGGAGCAATAGTGCCGCCCTGCCTCTCAAGAGTTGCAGGTGTCAGCTTGGCTCTTGTTTTGGGGGGTTCAGTCGGGTACGAATCGTGTGTCGTCACGATTCTCTAGCCGCCCGAGGAGTCTCTAGATCCCGGGAGGGGGAGATGCAACCCTTCCTGCCTCGTCGGACCAGGGAGATGCAACCTGGAGTAGTCCCGATGGGTGATGCCATGGGATTGCGTATCCGGAAGGCTAGAGTCATGCCAGAGCCTGATGGAGCATATCTGCAAAGTATGCACAGGAGGGGCGGATGGAGTGGTCAACCCTAGCCATTGTCTTATGCCAGCCCTCGCCGTTGCCATGATTCGGTCTGCTCTATCTGGAGGCCTAGCCGGTCAGTCATCCTCCTTACGAGTCTGAGCCTGGGTAGGAGCTCTCATGTTTTACGGTTTATGATTATCATCTTTGCACTTGTGGATGTGTGATGGACTACCCTTCGAGGTAGTATTTATATGTTTGATGCTAGTTCTGACATGTTTATCACTTCCGCTGTTATAGGAGCCCATAGGGGAAGGGCGCGCAAGACACCTTCGTGTCCCCTCCCCGCACTAGGGTCACCTTAGGATGCGGGGTAGACGAAGGGCCTGTGCGGTTGTTGAGCCGGACGGGGGATTTCCTGCCGAGTGTACGGCCGGGCGCCGTATGTTTAGCAGGGAGCGTCACACCTGGCTTTGCAAAACATGCAATCCCGCCCCATCCCCTCTGCCCATTACCTTTTCTATTCCAGATAGAGTGCACTGCAACAAAAACTTGAATACTAGTTGGAGGAGACATCTCATGCTCCCAAGTTTCCAGTAACAGCAAAATATCATAATTTGAAAGCTTTTCATGATAGCTAAGGAATTTATGCTCGTTTGCTCCATGTATATTCCATACAAGAAACTTGAGGGTCGCAGTTACCTATTTAGTTGATGATCGGACTACCACTTTACCATTGCAAATAAAGGCTTGTTTTCCTTCAGATTTTAAAACTTTCACCTCCTCAAGTAGAGCTTTTCTTTCTTGCTGCTGCTGAAATGTCCGATCATCATCCAGCCAGATTTGGTGACCTTTCAGATTTGCTCTATTCTACATTACTCGATTTCTGGATTCTACAGAATAGAATCTTAAGATCACTGGTCTATGCCACCCTTCCAACTTTCTTCCTACTCTTGTGCATAATATCCTTTGGCAACCTTCTTCAATGATCCTAGAACCTCATTATCTGCATGTTGGTCCATGTACAGGTCTAAACCATGGTTAGCGTTGTGTATAACTGAGTACTCGCAGAATGCCAAGAACTCCGTACCTTGTTAGGCACTCGAAGTACTAGAATCGAGTCTCATCGGGCATAATAAATGGGCCTTATACATTTCACAACATTTTCCACTCCTTTCAAGATGATTCACGCACAACCACGTCTAAGTTCTTGAGCTTCTTCGTGAGCCTCGATCTCTTTACTTCCAGGTTGCTTCCTCTCCCACTCAAAGAACTCTATATGGTTGAAGGTGCTAATTACACAATCATGGCATCTTATCAACCTCTCTAAACAGGCGTAATTGGTTGCAAACATGTTGGCCACATAAGTGCCAGTGCCTTGACCTGTAAGGACATATATATGGCATACACTCTAGTCTTCTTAGTAAGGAACTTTACAACTCGATGCCCTTTGAGAATTGGGCCTTTAGACCATGTATGATTATGATATTGTTCCTTCAACAATAGATTCAAATAGTGGCATTGACACCCTATACTGTGTATTCCTGAAAATTTTGTCTCCAACATCTCTCTTGCTAGCTTGCAATTCGATGCACTGTCCATAACAATCTGAAAGATTCTTTACAGCCTAAAGCTTTTAATGACCGCCTTTGTTTTTTCATGAATCCAAATTGCTGACACATAATCGTAATGATTTCAAAAATGCCGCACCTCAGGGATAGATGACATGTAGTTAATAAGATGATCTTTGTCCATATTGCTCCATTTATCAGTCATCAACATTGTGGGATATGCTTCGGTCACATGAGGCAGCTTAATCTTCACCTTTTCAACCATCTTTCTTGTGTAAGTCATCGACTATTTTATTCTTTGTATGCTTGTAAGATGGCAACCTGAATGAAGGTCCCATACTGGAAACCTCTTGAAATGTCCCCGTTATTGCTTTGTGCTCTAATAGATGTTGGAGCAACCCATACACAAGAATCCTTTGAACAACTTTTTATTAAGTTTGAGAAGCTGCTCTTTAGTGAGACAGTGGTCAATTCTCCCTTGTTTGCTTCGAATGGCAACCACCTCCACTATTTCAGCCATCTGTTGTTGCCTCATAGTACATGTACCTAGTCCTATTTCACCAAGTCCACCCTCAGATAACTGGACACGTCGCAGTATCATCAATATAGTCATCTTCTGCTTGCTCGTCCTCGGCAATAGCTCCAGTGTCCCTTCCATTCCCATCTTGCACTTTCTTGTATTTATGTTCTTTTGCCATCGAACGACTTGAAATAACCCTAACATTTTCAATGCATCCTTATAAAGTTCCTTCAAGGCACAAATTCAAGTAATTCTTCCATTCCTTGAGATATGTCCATAGAACTTATATGGCCACTCTCCATCACCCAACTTATCTACATACTCCCACTCAAACTCTAGTTTTCTACCTCCACGATGGGTCTCTTTGGCATTGGCGCAATTTTTGCTAACTCCAGTTCTCCTATTGCATGAGAAGTGGAAGCACCACTACCATCACCCATTGCAGAACTTCTCTAGTTGACCTTTGGGATGCCGTTACTAAAATATAGTCAACTAGAGGCTAGTTATATAAGAATCGGTGGCATATGTCACGCTGCCTCTAATTGAAGCTAGTGAATTATGACTAGTGATCCCAGGGCCACAACAACTAGCGAAGGAGCAAGCTCACTTTAATAAATACTAGCATTAGGTTCATAAAATCATAAAATATAGTCAAGTAGGGGCTAGTCTGTATAAGCAAAGGAGTGCTCACTCGCATGTGTCACGCTGCCTCTGATTGGAGCTAGTGAATCATGACTAGTGATCCCAGGGCCATTACGACTAGCAAAGGAGCAAGATCACTTTGTTAAAGACTGGGATTAAGTTTGTAGATTTGATTACGAAGTCAAAGGAAGACCGTTTTCAAAGATTTGTAAACTACACTTGTTAGTCGATGCTTTGAGGGAAGGATATCAACCCAAGTAAACTTATTATATTAGTAAATTGCATGTTGCATCATTTTTGCATGAATGTTGCAGCAATAACTTTAATGCGGCCGCAACCTGTACATCATGCAACTGCATATAACAAAAAATAAATGTGACGCGTCCTCAAAGCTTCCTTTACCCGTCCATACCATAATTACGAGTGCATCTGAGCATGCTATACTCATTTTACCTCACACTATTGTGACGTTCCAAGTATTTATACGGTATACGTATAAATATACTGACACGTCACCCAGTAAAGGTACGCCACCATGGGGTATTGTAACCTAGGGGGTTGACCTAAAAGGGATTAAATTAGCTATGCTACTTTAATTATTAAGGATAATAACCTATAATTAAGGAATTAATATCTAAGTGGTTTAATTAAGTTAAATAATGATTTGGGAAGGCGCCACCTGGCCAAACTCGATTGGCCAGCATGGGAATGCTAATTTGGGCCATCAAGGTGGATCACCATCCCACTTCACCCCAAAATCGACCCAGGAGAAGGAGCAGCTGAGCGCCCAAGTACCTGGAACTGTTGCTGAACACCCCCGTGGTTGCTGAACACCCAGATTCTGAGGGATGGAGGCGCCTCATGACAATGGATCAAGTTGGAACTCGGGTTAGTAGATAATCTAGTTGATATCTTTAAGGCTAGCGCTTCAGTTAAGTTCTTTGAGTCTTCTCTGGATGTTCTTACTTAGGATTAACCCTTCTTGGTATTTAAGATTACATTTCAATTATGGATTATGTTTATGATGGATGGATGGATGTGTATATGAAAGTAGCTCTGTTAAACTTCCATAAAGCAGGGATTAGAGGGGGGTAGAGACCTCTGTGCCATATGCTTTAGTATGCTCCTAGTAGCTCCTTTAATTCCCAATTATTGCGGTCTGTGCACAAGAGACCACCGAGTCGTGGATGCTATGGAATTGCTTAGCACCAGAGAAGGGACGCAGTGGTGAAGTGGGGGTGGGGTCTTGCACGAACATACAAGGCTCCTGGGACTCCTACAGTGGGCTAGGCCTGATAGCCGGTCACGTAGAGGGCCGGGTATGGGTCTGACACTCCCTGGGTGCAGAGGTGTGACCCGTATGGGGCACCCTGTACTTTGAGTAGATTTAGGGTGAGTAAGTCGAGTATGGATGCGGGGGTCGCTGATGCGGCACGTATTCTCTAGCTCACCCATGGAACCACTGTGATCCTGAAAGGGGACACTTCCCTGACCTGCCTCATCGGACTGGGGCGTCATGAACCCTGGAGTAGGCTCGAAGGGTGATACCTAGAGTCTGCGTCTCCGGAAAGTGTGCAAAGGAGGGGCGGATGGAGTGGACAACCCTAGCCAATGTTCTATGCCAGCCAACGCCATGCCAAGATTCAGTCTGCTGATCTCTTGAGACCTAGCCGTCAGTCAATCCTCACTGGAGTCCGAGCCGGGGTAGAACCATGGGTTTGGGGTGTTTTCCCTAGTATTAAATGCATATTCTTTGTTGTTGTTGTCACGTGGATGGATGTGCCACCCCTCGTGGTGGTATTTTATGATATGATTATGCTATATGCTAACCTTGTATTCACGCTTCCGCGACATAGGAGCCCCATTGAAGGCGTGGGCCGAATGACCCCTCTGTGTCTTTCACTCGAGCATCTTTCTATAGATGGCCCGAGTTTGACGGAGGGCCCTGCTCGTGGCGAGTCGGTTGCCATGGGAGGGGAAAGTCCCCGTATGTATACGTCTGAGTGTCGTATATGTTCAGGGAGCGTCACAGTGGTATCAGAGCCGTGATTTCGGTTACTCGAAATCATAGCACTGACCAAACCCTAACTCGTTAGTTCGGTAGTTAGAAGGGAGTTTAAGCTAGTGTGATTGTTTAGCTCTTTGATGTTTGATTTTGTGCTAGGTTAATGTAATAGATTGTAAGTTCTTAAGAAATTTAGGGCGACTGGAGGACCCAAGTTTGGAAGGGCTATAACTTTTTGTAGGCAGCTCGGATGAAGGCGAACATGGCTCCAATGGATCGGGCACCTCCCAAACACCCTAGGGGGCACGTCTCCCGAGGGTGGAAAGTCAACAGCAGGCCGAAAAGTCAAAAGGGGCGCTGCTGTCGTCCGAGGTGTTTCTTTCGAGGAGTTAGGAGCGTATAACGCTCGCAGCGCCCCATACGGTCCCGCGTATTTTTATACGTGCCCCTTTTTTTTTTTTTTTTTTGAAATTTTTTAATAAAAGTTAAAAGTTAAAATTCAAATTTGAGTCTTTTTTTTTTTAAAAAGTGTGTTTCTTTGCACGACTTTCCTCCGCCATAGCCGCCGGACTAGAGCTCCTTTTCTGCCATAGCCGACCTCTACCGCCACCTTGCAACCACCCAAAAACCCCTAGCGCCTTCGCCTACCCGCTAGCGCCACCTATCCAAGCATGTGCGCCCTATTTCTTCTTTTGCTGGCCATCACTAGACGTCGCCATGCCGCGCTTCAAGCTTACAGTTAACCTAAAGACACTAAATGTCTATCAGCTCTTCTGTGTGTTAGTAGACCACCTAGGTGAGGACCATAGTGAGATTGACGTGGTCCTCGATTTGTTTGTTAAGCATTTCACCGAGAACCGTCGCATACCATTCCCTATTCTTCACTTCAATGAGCGGTTCCTCATGAAGTTATACGCTGCTAACCAGCCTTACACCATCGTGGAGCAGCCAGACCGAGCTTTTGCCTTCGTCAAGTTTTACCCCTCGCCTAACCCTGAGGAGAATCCCGATGACCTCATTAGAACTGAGGCCCAAAGAATCATGCACATGGCTAGGCTAGAAGACCTCCAGCAAATAGCTAGTGGCCTCCCAGAAGTGCGTGCCAACCGTTTTTACTACCTTGGTAGAGGCCATGTGCTTATGTGCATGGACCACTATTATCTTCCCCCATTTTATTGGAATGCTGAACAGAATAGCTTCATCTTTGAGAATGCATTACCTAGCTTCACACAAGACCGTATGGACCTTGTGCAAGCTGACATGCGAGCTTACCTGGACAGGTACCACACGGAGATAGCCAGGCGGATACAAGCACGCCAGGCCAGAGGCGCCACGCCAACCTCTGCGCCATCCATGCAAAGAGGGTTACCATAATGCCCAAGGACCTCCAGCTTGCAAGGAGGATTCGAGGGGAGTTTCGGTGATCATGCGACCTACTTTACTCTGTTGTACAATTTTGTAGATCTATCTATGTACAATATTCTTTTGTGAACCTGTGAATATAAAAATGTCTATTTCCGCCACTTGGTGTATATTTAATTGTAAATTATTAAGTAAATAATAATTTTTTTTTAAAATAACCTAGGAAAACGTGCCGAAAAGTATAAAGTCACTTTTGGCCCATTAGGGTTTCATTTTCGATTCTTGCCTTCCCTTGCGCCTTCATCCTCATGGCTCGCCCGACTCTACAGCAGTGGTACTTGGATGGAGAGCACTGGGACCCCGCGGTTCCCTTTGATGTTCTTCATCCTTATCTGCTTCAGCAAGTGGACCTCGTCTCTAACATGTAGGCGCACCCCGACTATGCTGCTTTCCTTCGGTTTTACTACGAGGAGATTGTGCCTGCATGCGTCTTCAATGAAGACGATTCCCAGCTCTACCTCGACTTCCACACCTTGCTCGAGATGCTAGGAGATGATGAGCATGCCCGGAATGTCATCAAGGGCATAAGGAGGCGAGGGACCGACCTCCCCATTGTTACTATAAATCGGGAAGTCTGTTTTGAGGCCCGATTTGCACTGGCCATTATCATGGACTAGTATATTGAAGATGAGCAGATAGCTGCCGAGCAAACTTCTACACCAGTACCTCCTGACCCGGAAGACGATGAGGTCGTCGACGAGCAGGATTTTGTAAGGTGGAGGGAACTCGCCACCGAAGCCCCGGCAAGTCGAGAGAAAGCCCTCAAGCTCGAAGGGCTAAATCTTCTTCCTACCGTACTCTTGAACAACCAAGAGTACCTGATTCTAGAGGACATAATGTGGGCCTACCGCGTTATTGCTAATATGCGGGGCCGCAAAAAGATAGAGGTCCTCTATGATCTTGCCGAGTACTGCCAGGATGACTTCCTCGACTTCACGACACCGGTTGTGCATCCCCCACAGGTCGAGAACTTGTTGGCCTATCGGCCAGAAGAGCTAGAGCCCGTTGAGACCCTTTTGTCCCTTCGGCAGTTCTTATTGACGGACACACCCCAGCCTCCAGAGGAGCAGTTTGCGGCTCACATGAGGTCTCCTCCTGCAGATCAGCCATTGCAGATCACCATGGGAGAGGTGGATCAGGAAGAGGAAGACTGGGACACCAAGGTGAGCCTGAGGGACGATAAGGAAGAAGCAGAGCAGGAGAAGATCCCCGGTAACTTAGAAAAGGAAGCAGAGACCTCCAGGGATCCCCAAATTAGGGCAATGGGCAACCATGTGACCCGATTCTTCCTTTCAGCTTTCCGGCAAGGAGAGGTCCTGCTCTTCTCCAAGAACTTGGGGCCTTCTTCTGAAGCATCTTGGTGGGCACTGCGTGCGATATCCACCTTGGCGGGCCATAAGAAGATTGACTATCACGCCACCACCATTATCTTGGTCCGACGAGATTTGGCTGTCGTAGCGTTGGGGGACGTGGCGGGTTGTGCAAGTATGCGACTCCTTGTGGTGGCACCTTTAGCCACTTGTTTACCACCAGAGGCAGCAGCTCGAGCCGCCCTCTCTGCTAGCCCCAGTGCTACCTTGATGCGCTACCGCCCACCTCCTCAGCCTATGGACGAAGAGGAGGAACCTAGTTCTTAGATATTTTTATTACGCATCTTGTACTGCGTATAGTTGTAATTTCTGATTTGGCATTTTAGCCATCCTACAATATATGTGCCACTTTCTTATGATTATGATTATTGTATCGTTGAATACAATTAAATTGTTTTCTTTCCCATGATACTTCCTTGTATCTATTAGAGTTTAGAGTATAAGAAATTGTTCCATATTGCATATTCGTTCCTGCCATCTTGCAGATTATGATCTCGCAGAGATTGAGGAAAGAATCACCAATGACATCCGAAGGGACGATCCAGGACCTCCCGACCAAGACTACGGCCAACGATATGGTGAGTATCCAGATCGAGATGATGACTCCGAAGAAGGGGAACTTGTTGTGGAAGGAGAGCTCTATGATCCAGCTAAAGGATTGGAAGTAGTCAACATTCTCCGAGAACGTGCCTTCGAACATTTGCAGTAGACTCTCCGACGAACTTGGGATTACTGGGAGATGACGAGGCATGAAGCTTATGCCGATGCTAATGAGCATTTATGGCAGATTTTCTTTGCACTGCGAGATCTTTTTAATCTCCTCATCATTAGCCCCACCTTGGACTACCAGCATGTCATTATTCAGGCATGGGCTCGCTACAAGGTAGTAAGAGCCGTACGGGAGAGCGTCCGCTATTCCATCCTCTACCCTTTTGCGCAGCCCTAGTCTTAATCTCTTCAGTTTTTCTTTTATGGCTAAGTAGGTGTTAACTAAAAGTTGTCTAATGTATGGCCTTATGGCTAAATAGGTGTGTAATCACTGCTTTTTGGACTGTATGACTTTAAGCTTTTGCTAAAGATATGTATCCAATGTACTTGCTACTTGAAGTTACAATAAAGATCTTTTCTTCTCTTCTAGGGTCTTTATTATTATTCCTAGCACTAATTAAGATGATCTCTTTGTGACCCTTGGTATCACAATAATTCTCCTTATACCTTCTTATTCTCAATATAGACGGTGCATGTAACGCCTCATGGCAGACACCCTCGAATGCTAGCAGACTAACACCTGAACAGGAACTTTTGTTGATTAAGCGGCAGTTAGTAGAGCTGCAAACTTATGTGTTGAATGCCAACCCACCGCAGCATGTGCAAGAGGATGGGCCGGAGTTACCTCCGTTACCGCCAAGCCCACCACCACAGCAGCCACCTGCACTTGAACCAGGCCCCGCAGCCGCACAAAGGAGGCACCATTCCAAACGTCGTCGGAGTTCCTCTAAGGATAGTGCCACATCCTCACAATCAGCCACCTCTGAGTCCTCGGAGTCGTCCGTATCATCTGGTGATCATACAAAGCGCCGGGACAAGGAGTACCGTAAGACGGTTGATACGGCCATAACCAGTATATGGAAAAATAGGAAATTGGCCCAGTTTGATGGGAAGTCTAGAGGCGGCCTGAATGCAGAGTCCTGGTTGGACGAGATGAAGGAGTTTGGAAAATCCTATGGCATGACAGAAAAGGATATAGGAAAGGTTGCCACCACAAACCTTACAGGAGCCGCCCGTATTTGGTGGAAGGGCTATGCCAGGGCCAAGCATCTGGACAGAAGCAGGTGCAAGTTCAAAAAGTTTGCCAAAGCTTTTAAGTCACATTATGTGCCTCGTGCGCACAAATGCCAACAAATTCAGACCTTTTACAGGTTAGAGCAGAAGGGTATGTCGGTTCAGGCCTACACTGATGAATTCATGCGCTTGAGGCTGTATGTACCAGGAATGAACGAAAAGAGAGCGGTGGAGGGCTATATTGAAGGGTTGGCCCCATCAATTAAACGAATGGTTAAGGCCATAGGCTGAGGCTAAGGCATTGAGCCTTGAAGAGGGCGCACCACGAAACCAGTACCAGCGCCCTGCCTCTTACTCGCAGCCACGCCCGTACACACCTTATAAGGGCCGTTCACCGAGTCCGGGGCCCTCTCAGCAGAACTCTAACGGCCGCCAAGAAAAGAAAGTCACTTTCAACATGCCCGACAAACCGAACAACGTCGGTAAGGAAGTTCGGAACCTCTTACAGTCTATTTCCAAAGAGGCCCGAGAGCAGCTCCGCAGAGATAAAGCATGTTACAGGTGTATGCGGCCCGGGCACTTCATGCAGAATTGCCCTTATGTCACGCAGACTGCACAGCTGGCCATGGCCGACCTCGATTGGGACGATCTCGAGTCTACACTACCTGTCGAGGAGGAGGCTCCCGAATATATTCACGGTGCATCTCATATCCTTGTAGCCATAGAAACCGGCAATGCTGAAAGTCAGCCTGCTGTTATTTCTACCATAGGTCAAGTGGACAGTAAGCCTTTCATAATTCTTATGGATACGGGAAGTACACATAATTTTGCTTCTCCTAGGATGGCCCAGGTATTGCAGCTTGAGACTTTGAGGTCCCGACCGAAACCTGTCACGTTAGCCAGTGGAAAAATAAGACATACTCATGGCAAAATGCAGCTGCCAAGTGCACCAGTTGCATTGGGTGCCGAGTTAATGGATATTGGCAAATATGATCTGATTGTTGGTATGGAATTTTTGGCATCTGCAAAAGCCAATATCGACTGCGAAAAGCGGGAGGTTACCTTCAACGCAGCTAATGGAGCCCGTGTAACTATAAAAGGTGATCCATTAAACCCTATTATGCAGTCTATGTCCATCAGGTAGTTAAGTAAGGCTATACGCAAGGATAAGCTACTTTGCGTCATCAGACTTGCATCCATTGAGTCAGATGCTAAACAGAAGCATGTGGTTGATGCATTGCCAGAAAGCATTGCTAATCTTCTTAGGGAATTTAGTGATCTCTTTCCAGACGAGATCCAGAAACTTCCTCCATTCAGAGGGGTGGAATGTGAGATAGCTTTGGAACCAGGCACTAAGCCTACCAGTAAGGCCCCGTACCGTATGAGTTCCCCTGAATTGGCAGAGCTTAAGAAGCAACTTCAGGAGCTATTAAACCTAGGCTTCATTCGGCCTAGTGTTTCGCCTTTTGGCGCTCCTATCCTTTTTGTTAAGAAGAAGGATGGCTCCTTGAGGATGTGTATCGACTATCGCCAGCTCAATAAGCATACCATCAAGAATCGCTATGCTTTGCCCAGAGCAGACGACCTTATGGACCAGTTGCAAGGGGCCAGGTACTTCTCAAAGATAGACTTACGCTCTGGATATCATCAGATAAGAATTAAAGAGGAGGACATTCATAAATCTGCCTTTCGCACTAGATATGGGCATTATGAATTTACTGTTATGCCTTTTGGATTAACTAATGCCCCCGCAACTTTCATGCGATTGATGAATGATGTCTTCCGACAATACTTGGATGATTTTGTTGTTATTTTCTTTGACGACATTCTCATCTATAGTAAGACTCTGGAGGAGCATGAGAAACATCTTCGGTTGGCCCTACAAAAGTTAAGACACCACCAGCTCTTTGCCAAGTTCTCTAAGTGCAAGTTTGCCACTCCGAAGGTGGATTATTTGGGACATGTCATTTTAGCAGAGGGAATTGCTACCGATCCGGCAAAGATAGAGGCAGTGAAGGATTGGCTCATTCCAGGTAATGTTTCAGAGGTCCGAAGTTTCTTAGGATTGGCAGGATATTACCGGAAATTTGTTAAAGATTTTGCAAAGATTGCAGCACCGCTCACTGATCTTACAAAGCATGAGAAGGTGAAGGATTGGATTGAGCATTGGAAAGCAAAAGTCCAGGGAAGTTTTCAGAAGCTTAAGAATGCTTTAACGTCAGCACCAGTCCTCACATTGCCTGATCCTGAAAAGGATAAACTAGTAGCAACGGATGCCAGTAAGATTGCTACCGGTGGAGTCCTAATGCAGGAGGGGAGGGTTATTGCATATGATTCAAAGAAAATGAATGAGACTGAACAGCGATACCCTACCCATGATCAGGAGTTGTTAGCCATTGTCCGCGCTCTGCGTATATGGAGACACTATCTTCTTGGTAGAAGATTTCAACTTGATATAGATCATCAGAGTCTCCGTTATCTATCCACCCAGCCGAATCTCAACCTCCGTCAGAGAAGATGGATGGAATTTCTGGAGGAGTATGATTTTGAGATTATGTATAAGCCTGGGAAGCACAATGTGGTTGCGGATGCGTTGTCGCGCCATCCCTTGGTAACCCGAACCCATTGTAATGCAATTTCCACCCTCACTAGTGAGTTTGGAAAACAGATAGAACAGACCTTGGCCACAGATCCCGAGTTCCGTCATGTTTGGAATAGTTTGAATAAGGAGGCACGCACAAATAAAGAACGTGAAGCTTTCCGTTCGTATAAGAAAGAGGGCAACTTGTTATATTACAAGGATAAGTTGTGTGTACCTGAGACTTCAGGAGTACGTAAGCTAATTCTCCATGACACGCACAACAGCCCTATAGCTGGACATGCAGGTTTTATGAAGACCTACTTTAAGATCCGCTCCAGTTATTTTTGGCCTTCCATGAAAAAGGACATTGCCAGGTACATTAAGCAGTGTCAAGTGTGTCAGCAAACCAAGGCTGAGCAACTAAGAATTCCAGGAGAGTTGCAACCTCTGGATGTGCCCAACGCTAAGTGGGAAGTGATAACCATGGATTTCATTGTGGGCCTTCCACGTACTCTCCGTGGATATGATGCATTGATGGTAGTGGTCGACAAATTGTCGAAAATGGCTCATTTCTTGCCATGTCGTACCACGGATACAGCCTTCGATACCGCTTTGCTATTTGCAAAGGAGATCTTCAGATTGCATGGAATGCCACGCGTTATTGTATCCGACAGGGATCCTAAATTCGTAAGTGCATTCTGGAAAGATTTCTTTGCCACCATCCAGACCAAGCTTGCTATGAGTACGGCATATCATCCTCAGACGGATGGTCAGACCGAACGTACCAATCGTATTATAGAGGATATGCTATGAAGTTATGTGTGGAGTAAGCAATCACAATGGGCTGACTATATTTACCTGGTCGAATTTGCCTATAACAGCATGAAACAGGAATCTTCCAGAATGTCTCCCTTCATGATCAATTATGGTTATCAATGCCTTACTCCAGACACATGGCATAATCCCGTTTCTAAGGTGGAGGTTTCTCAGCAACTCCTCTTGGAAATGCAAGCTTTGGTTGAAGAAGTTCCTGATTACTTATTGGCTGCACGCAGTCGTCAGAAGAGTGTAGCGGATAAGCACAGAAACCCACGAGTCTTCCAGGTGGGCGAATCAGTTTGGCTTAAGATTAAGGTAAAACAAGCCAAGCTCAAGATTGGTAACTGCAAGAAGCTGGCACCCAGATGGGCTGGGCCGTTCAAAATTATTGAACGTGTTGGGGAACAGGCATATCGCCTGGATTTGCCACCCCGCTTGAAGATCCACAAGGTCTTTCACGTGAGCCTTCTGAAACAACACACCCCAGATCCAGAGGAGATCTTGGATACACCCACCCTTCTTGAAATGACGGAAGAGCATCTAGAGATAGTGCCTGAAGCTCTTCTTGATCGGGCCTATAAGCAGACCAGAAGGAGAAGGAGTCAAATGCTACAATACTTGGTTAAGTGGAAACACTTGCCAGCAGAGGATGCTACGTGGGTGATGAAGATAGACCTTGAAAAGCACTATCCGGACTTCATGCGAGAATCTCAGGGCCGCATCATCAACGATGCTATCAACCCCGCTCCCGGCGGTAAGCTTGAAGGCTTGATTCGCCGAGAATCATGCAGTAGAGGGGTAGATGCATCGTGGTTGATAATAGTTACCGATGATGGGATCACCTTCGTGTTCCCTAGGACGTGGTGTATTGTCAATGTGGACATGACCGCGAATTACTTGGAAAGCATGTAGTTAATAGGCCGCGTTCATCTCGGCTATAATAGGAACTTGACCATTCCTTACGCCGCAATGAATTGCGAACCATAAGCATGATAGGTTCCCTTGTAGATAGATTTTCTTTTATTTCTTATAGGGGGTGGTCCCTTCAACCACAACCTAATTATTTTATCTATATAAACTGATGTATTGATATGTGCAGGCCAGTGAGCAGTACGTGACCTCCCATGTATAGAGGGTTGCTGATGGCCCGACTTCTCCAGTTTTATTTTATCTACAAGGCTTGTCCTTTTGTTACTCTGATGTTGATATTGGACTTCGGTCCTTGAACTCTTTGCTTGTGATGATCATGTAAAATGCACCTCGGTGCTTGAACTGTTCCAAACTTTAAAGTTTTAATGTATTACCTTCGGAAATAAGGAATTACCCTCCTTCATAATGTAATTTCCTATATTTGTATCTAACCCCAATGCTGAGGACAGCATTATTTCTAAGGAGGGGAGGTGGCGAGTATGTCATTATAAATATCTTGACACATCACCCAAGAAAACGCCACCATTTATAACCTAGGAGGTTGACCTAAAAGGGATTAAATTAGCTATGCTACTTTAATTATTAAGGATAACAACCCATGGTTCGAAAATAGGGGAGTTCCTCCCCTAAAAATCCGCCCACTTGTGTTAAATGGGGTATAAAAAACAATTTTCCCAAGCAAGGAAATAAAGGAGGTTGACACTAAAAGGGATAATAAATTTTTTAGCCTACGGCATTTTTACTTTAATTACATTGATAACAACATTAACAACCTATAATTAAGGAATTAATATCTAAGTGGTTTAATTAAGTTAAATAATGATTTGGGAAGGCGCCACCTGGCCAAACTCGATTGGCCAGCATGGGAATGCTAATTTGGGCTATCAAGGTGGATCACCATCCCACTTCACCCCAAAATCGACCCAGGAGAAGGAGCATTTGGAGCCCAAGCACTGAACTGCTTCTTTGAACACCCCGTGGTTCTTTGAACACCCGAGTCTCGAGGGATGGAGGCGCCTCATGACAATGGATCAAGTTGGAACTCGGGTTAGTAGATAATCTAGTTGATATCTTTAAGGCTACTGCTTCAGTTAAGTTCTTTGAGTCTTCTCTGGATGTTCTTACTTAGGATTAACCCTTCTTGGTATTTAAGATTACATTTCAATTATGGATTATGTTTATGATGGATGGATGGATGTGTATATGAAAGTAGCTCTGTTAAACTTCCATAAAGCAGGGATTAGAGGGGGGTAGAGACCTCTGTGCCATATGCTTTAGTATGCTCCTAGTAGCTCCTTTAATTCCCAATTATTGCGGCCTGTGCACAAGAGACCACCGAGTCGTGGATGCTATGGAATTGCTTAGCACCAGAGAAGGGACGCAGTGGTGAAGTGGGGGTGGGGTCTTTCACGAACATACAAGGCTCCTGGGACTCCTACAGTGGGCTAGGCCTGATAGCCGGTCACGTAGAGGGCCGGGTATGGGTCTGACACTCCCTGGGTGCAGAGGTGTGACCCGTATGGGGCACCCTGTACTTTGATTAGATTTAGGGGGTATGGATGCGGGGGTCGCTGATGCGGCACGTATTCTCTAGCTCACCCATGGAACCACTGTGATCCTGGAAGGGGACACTTCCCTGACCTGCCTCATCGGACCGGGGCGTCATGAACCCTGGAGTAGGCTCGAAGGGTGATACCTAGAGTTTGCGTCTCCGGAAGGCTATAGTGATGCCATAGCATGATTCGACTCATCTGCAAAGTGTGCACAGGAGGGGCGGATGGAGTGGACAACCCTAGCCAATGTTCTATGCCAGCCAACGCCATGCCAAGATTCGGTCTGCTGATCTCTTGAGACCTAGCCGTCAGTCGATCCTCACTGGAGTCCGAGCCGGGGTAGAACCATGGGTTTGGGGTGTTTTCCCTAGTATTAAATGCATATTCTTTGTTGTTGTTGTCACGTGGATGGATGTGCCACCCCTCGTGGTGGTATTTTATGATATGATTATGCTATGTGCTAACCTTGTATTCACGCTTCCGCGACATAGTAGCCCCATTGAAGGCGTGGGCCGAATGACCCCTCTGTGTCCTTCACTCGAGCATCTTTCTATAGATGGCCCGAGTTTGACGGAGGGCCCTGCTCGTGGCGAGTCGGTTGCCATGGGAGGGGAAAGTCCCCGTATGTATACGTCTGAGTGTCGTATATGTTCAGGGAGCGTCACAACTATGACTTTTTTCTTTCTTGGCCTCTCTACCGCAGCACAGGAAGTGATAAAATTAAGGGCTTGGTTCTGTCTACATGGATGCCTTATGGCATTCCATGTGTTTTGGGGCATCTGCCCACAAGCAAACAAGCGGCCATCATCTTCATGCGGCCGCGTGTAAAAGGTACAACAGACGCCATATTTTTGGGCGTCTGGATGGCGAGGGTTGTGAAGCACCCGAATTAAAAAAATTTGTATCCGCAAGGTTGGCGTATTGGAGCCGCCATGAATTATATGCATATTTGTGTTTGCATCATTTTCCGGCGATTTCTACCATCTTTTTTCACAGATCAATTACGTATTTTTGCAAGAAAAGGGGGAGTTTACGTACATTTTGTACTTTTTCATATTTTACCTATGCAACCAGACCTAGTTTGGAACAAGTGATTATATGTTAGATCTAGCTTGGAAAATGTACTGAATACAAAAGAAAGAAAGAAAAAAATAACCAATGGAACCTCTTGCAGTCAATAGGTCTGATGTAGATATGTGGATGGAAGATGTTAATCTTTAACAAAATCATCAACATTTAAAGGAAGAGACATCAATGACATAGCATTTACATGGAGAGGCATAGCAGGCCTCCTACTCAAGAGAGTAAAGATTGTCCACTCCATGTTCAAGCTCCCATTAGACTTGACACCTTAGGCAATAGTCGACCTAGGTGTCACATGCAAATTGGTAGAAAGGTCAAGAAGGAAAAAAATCATAGTGTGGGGTAAAATGAGTATAGCATGCTCAGATGCACTCGCAATAATAGACATTGACCTGAAGGGAATGATCAGGACCATTTGGATGCAACATATCAGTGGTGACTTTAGACAATTAATGTCATCTAAGCAAAGAATGTTTCAGAGTGCGTCGAGAACACCCATTTGGGTAACACTTCAAGGCCTTTTAGCTCACACAAAACATGCATGTGCACCGACATGAAAAGGAATGGTCCAAATAGCTGAAGTTTGTGGTGATGGTGGAGCGTGAAAAAGGAGGTCATTGTATTCGCTAAGAACACTACTGAAATACCAACTACCATCATCCAAGTGATGCTAAGGATCCTATGTGCCGAGTAATCATAAGAACATCGAATGTCACTCTACTGCCAAGAATCAATGCGTTGTCCTTTGATTCTTACATGTAGAAGACAATACCCAATCCGGCTGGCATTCTCAATGACCATAAAAAAGTCTCAAGGACAATACTTGCAAATAGTCGGCATCTACTTTCCATCACTAGTCTTCACATATGGCCAACTTTATGTCGACCTCTTGAAATGCATTTCAAAAAAAAAGGGGATCAAAATCATCATTCAAGAAATGTTGCAAGAGGATAGAACCATCAGAGCTATACCTCAAACATTCTATACAAAGAAATGTGAAAAGAAAGTTTTACAATTTTAAAACTAGTCTTTATCTACTATATATAAGCACCTCAACCCAAAAAAGTATGTTGCTAAAAGCAGTAAGTTTTGCCAATGCCAGATGCTCTAGAATATTGTGGAAATTTATAAGGGCATGACCTTAACCCTTAAGCCATAAATAAAAAGTTTGCAAAGATCTCGACAACATTGTAACTAGTATGAATAAGAACCTTAAGATTAAAACAAAAAGGTTCCATAAAATAGAGTTGAGATTCTTCTTAAAATAGTAACTTCAGTCAAATGTTGTAGAATGATATGGGAAAAAGACTAATGATTGTTGACTAAACAGCTAGCATGAAACAAATACCTTTAATCCAACATAGAAAGTCCACAAAAAGTTTTCATAGGAGTTGGATAGTAGCTATTGACTGCTCACCCAACATGAATATGTACCAATCAACTCAATAGTAGAAGCTCTAAAATGAATGCTTCCAATATAGCCCAACCACACAGGGCACTTTTCTAGTAAATTTCGATGTATAGTATCCGACTAATAGGTACCAAATTTTAGATACACCATAGAAATTTATAGGATGAATTTGAGCTGGTTTCGCCAAACAAAATATAAATATCTTAATTTGTTCTTCGACTTTTAAGGGCAGTTTTCCATGAACAACTACAAGCTCTAGTAATCCAACCTTCAAGGCAGTTTCCCACACCAAACTGTTGACAAATTTTAATTAGGCCTCTACAGATGCAGAATTGAACTACTAAAGTTAAATGCTGATGATTCTCCTAAGAGTGGAGACCAAAATTTTATAGGACAATGTCCCTACATTTTACAAAAATACCAAAATGTCTCTAAAAATAGAGTGTGTGGCTAAAACAACAGTAATTTTTATGTCACTAATTAAATAGGAAAGTGCCCTCAACAAAATTTATAGATAAGTAAGAGATTTTTCAAATGACAATAGAATCATTTAAAACGGAGTTGGAATCTTCAAGTTACAGTGTTTTAATAATTGTTTTCATAAATAACTCAAAAAATCATAACTTGTGAATGTTAACTCCGATTTACACTAGTTTGAAACAAACTCAAAAAAGCATAACTTCTGAATGTTGACTCCGATTTACACGAGTTTGATGTTAGTGGAAAGGCATGCATGCAACTTTTGGATTCGATGAGCCACAAAAACTATATTATCACATTTACCAAAATGAACATAACTTTTGGATTTGATGAGCCACAAAATTTACATTATCATATTTACCATTGGTAACTTTGGCAAAAAATAAGGGCATTTTGATAATTTTTGCATTTGTTTAATGTTGGGTTGTCAACCGTCTATAAGTAATGAAGACTCGTCTTAATTGAAGACATTCTTGCTAATGCGCGTATGCTATTAGTATTTGATATTTCTGCATTCTGAACTTTGCTTTATGCGTTTGATAATATTTCCACGTAAAGGCCAATGTTCCAAAAAACAAGTGGCTATCCTGCATGATTCACTTAACCATATACAGCATCAAAATTATGTTGCACCAAAACATGCCAGGTTCAACACTGGAAAGAGCCATTTTGGCCTGGACAGTTAATCTAATCAGATTTTTATTGGCGTTGGCAACGCTATCAAAGTGCTTCCAGAATCCAGGATCTGCTGCGAAGCAACTAATAAGAAAATAGTAAATATGGAGATTAGGACAGATGTTCCAAGCATGCATGAATATGCATGCATATCATATGCCACACAGACCATATTAAGAGTAATAAGCGACTGGGTGTGAAGCATATTCTTCTTAGACAGGACCTTGGTAGTAGTAACCATGACATTACAGTCATATTTCTTCTGCATTGTTAAGCTACACGGTCCCAATCAGAATGTGTATATAATCAAGTGAACTACAGAGTCCCAACCTTG
Organism: Isoetes taiwanensis; assembly: GCA_021234155.1. NCBI lineage: Eukaryota > Viridiplantae > Streptophyta > Lycopodiopsida > Isoetales > Isoetaceae > Isoetes > Isoetes taiwanensis. The sequence continues at coordinate 14,594,899 of JAJEKV010000028.1, forward strand.
CTGCAGTAACCATGACATTGCAGAAAGATTTCATATTCTTCTGCATTGTTAAGCTACACAGTCCCAATCACAATGTGTAAATAATCAGGTCTCCAGAATATTCTTCACGGTTTTGAAAACTTTTGGTTGGTCTTTGTATCTCTGTTAACACTCCATTCTTCATCAGATGCGTGTTTAATTTAAATCCTCGTCTTTTCAAATAATAAAATGATTGGGTAATCTTAAAACTGAATGCTGGCCTGACCAGTTGAGTCCCAGTCTCCAACAATGGTCATGTATTAAAGGAGCATCACAGATTGCAGGGGCAGGTAGGACACATAAGTATCCCCAACTTTCATCTGACTTCTTCCACCTTGAGGAGTATACAATTTCCACTTTGCAGTTACAGAAAAATGAGTCTTCACTAATGAGATCAATGAGGGTGCCAAAACTGGATGTAGACATAGGAAAGGTCTTGCCCCTGGGATGCTCAACGCCTCGTGTACATCCTTATATACACTTTTCTTGCTCAGGTACATAGCCTTAAACTTCTATATGGAGCAATTCTCATCGCTGTTGTTTTTGGCTGGGTTGCTGACGGCGTTGCATGAAGGACCTCATTTCTTCGTGAAGATCCTCCCGCACAAAGAGCCATCGTTTTGCTTTATTCTCCCATAGGAGGCCACCCAAGTCCCTCGCATGAGCTGCGACGTCTTCATAAAACTCCTTGAAAGGGTGACAAGGTGGATATGTCATAAGTTTCCAAATCCAAATATAAATGAAAGACGTAATGCAAGAGACATACCAAGGATGGAAAGTTCTCATAAAAACAAACAGGGTCCATGACGACGCGATTCCGGTCATTTTCCCACAGACGAATCTGAAATGCTTCAAGACCTGACAAAGTCAGCCCCTTTAACCCTTTCGGTGTAAGATATGACACAATTAAAGCTATCTTCTCAGAGACAAATATCAAATTTTTCAATGTCTTGACACAAGTACCTGATCAGTGATAGTCTCCGGGACTGAAGGAACTCTTTTACCAATATGGGGATGAGCATGCTTTTGCAAGTAGGATATAATCTGCACATAATCCTCAAAAGATATAAACGCATGCAGAAAATACCAAAGCTCAATTCATCCACTGCAACTAAAAATTTATGCATGCAGGAAAAAGAGAGAATCAGTTTCATCTTATTTAAAAGCATCCTTTCTTTCTGTTTAGCTTTTTAGAAGGTACCTGATCAGCAGTGATACCACATGTAAAGGCTGCATTTAGGCTTTCTTTTGTAAGGCTGCCAACAGTGACATTGGGTAGCTCATATTCAATCCTGTGATCATGGCAAAAATATAATTATAGCACACACCACAATAATCAGCAGTAATCTTCCCCTTCCAGACTATCCCAAAGGCTTGCCTTATAAAGAGACGCAATGTTGATATCTGAACCTTTGACGATGTATAAGCATACACGCGAAAGTTCGTTTCTACCATGATAAAGCCCTGCAAAAGAAATAGGTAATCAACCATATTATTACTAATGAGGTCAATTTTCCTAAACGCTTGCCAAGGCATCTTTATCTCGAATTTCCTATTATGATGCAGGACCATAAGAAACTTGAGTAATAGAACAAAGTCAGATAATAACTTACTTCAGTTATCTGATGATCTGCAGACTCTGAAAGGCTTGCCGAAAGACCAGCAGCTAACCTGGTTGGAATAAACCACCTATCCTTCATACCCTATCATTCAAGTTGACAAACTCAGAATGTTTAAAGCCATGCTTACATAAAAGATAAGTCTTACCTTCTGTAGACAAAGAAGACCAAAGACTTGGAGCTCTTCTGCGAACTGTTGTTGCATAGGTGTAAGACTAGCCATATTATAAGGCTGCCAGCACAAAGTGAGGCGCAATCAAATTACAGTTAAAACGTTAATGGATCTTAGCTTACCTCTCCCACAGTATGAAATCCAAGTTCGAGTAAAAAACGTATAAGTTCTCCACTGTCATGTCTTCGAGCCTAGCATCCAACTCAATTGAACGCAGTTAGGATAAAAATTCTGGTTCTATATCTGGTAAAAAGCCTGACAGCATACCTCAGCAGAAGAGATGTATTCTCGAATAATTTGCCAAAGTTGGGAATTCCTATCCAATAACTGCCCAGAAACAAACAGCGATTGTCATACATCATTCCCCTATGGTATGTGTATGTGACATCATTCTATGTAATCAGAAAATGCAGTATCAACATGTACAGCCCCATGTTAACTTTGGTAACAATACATCATTATGGTCTGGTTTGGTACATCTAAAATTAACTCTAATGCAGAACTCTTTTCCTTCCCATCCCATCCTCTGTTTCAACTTCTCAACAAAGGTCTTCTTATTTGACAACTTCAAGCTGCAAGCGTGCTATGAGGGTGCAGACTGTAATCATTTCCACCATTACTGCTCCTACTAATTCCTTATTCACAGAGTGGACATCCGTGCTTCCAATTATTGGTAAATTTTTGCTCTGGCTTTCTAAACAAATACCATCAAAGAGATCCAAAGTGCATTAGACTTTATCATCAGGATGCTGAAAATAAGTCCTTTATAGCAAACAAGTCTTTCATATGGAACCTCCATATAGAGGCAGCCAGAGAATGAATACAAACAGCTGGACTCCATATATATTTCTTGGGAAAAATGATCGCAATCAAAGCATCAGTTCCTCATCTAACCATCTTATCAGCATTTAAGTAGACATCTCACTTCAAGTAACAGCATCTCAACCAGAAAACTTCCAAAGGGTCATCCTGGCTGCCCTGAGGTTCCTCTCTTACAAAAGCTTCCAACATCATTGGGTGTTCTTAAACATTTACTTAGATGATGAGATCATGATTCTTAAACCAGATAACATGAGGAAGCATATACGCTTGCTGAGTTCCAATGGTGCTTAACATAATACAGAGGCTACACTTGAAGTAATAAAATACAAAGCATACTAGATATATAGATCAGCTTGATCATAGCTTAGTCCTTAACAGGTCAATTCAGACAATGTGCACAGTAAAAGTGTTAAATTATGGTCCATGTGTGCACACATGGGTATATGTTTAACTTTCTATCACTGTTGCACACCTCATCCTCACCACTTTTCATTGGTGTTCACGTGGCTCATGTACGGTCAACACTGCCTTATCAGCTTCATTAAATGCATAAAACTTATAGCCCTTAAAACAACCATTTCCTTAGGTGAACCTTCTTATTTCGAGCCTCGATCTTTGATAATTGATAATAAAAAAGTTCCCACAACTTATGTAAAAACCTTTTCTAAGCAACATCCATGATCACACAAGGATTCATTGGGGTATTAGGTTTAACAAAGATTTTAGAGAATTTCATATCCATAATCGAAGCAATGGACTTACCAGAAACTGAAAACCAGCCTCAGTAATCCTTGGAGTGTCACTATTCCTAGTGATACAAAATAAAACCTGATTAAATTTTTGAGGGATCATAAAGCGGTTGAAAGAAAGTATGTTTCTCTGCAGATATTAGTAGATGTCATGTTAACATACTGGGCTCATAAACAGTAAATATAATGTACACATTACCATGAACCAGCAATACCTGGCAGCCATGAGTCCTGCCCCTAAGAAAATTTTCGTAATGATGGGATTAGAAGAGCTCGAAGAAGATCCAGAAGTTGTTGAATTGACCAATTGGAATATTATATTCTGTTGAGTTGTTGAAGAATAAAAACCAAAGCCTGCTATAAAAATTGATATCTTGAGTTTGCCTGTCTAACAAGAGAACGTGCACAGACCTCCCACTGCTTTGTAGCATGATCTTCTAACTCTCCACGTGTTGGAACTCTGACAGCAATATTGGGTGGTAATGGATCCCTGGGAGGTCCTCCCCTGGAGACAACGAAGATTCCTTGACACGGGAATAAAAAACAGAACATGCTGTCTGGATCACTTGAAAGCATAACTCACCCTTTAATAACAGCTTGTCTTAAGTGTAGTTGCATCTTCGGATTCAGCTTATAAGTTTCCTCCTTCTTTCTATTTGACAAACATAAACAATTGCATAAACCAAAATATCCTCTTCTAAATTGCTTAAAGCAAATGACTAACCTTTCCGACTCCATCAAGAAGACTCTGAGCTGTTTCAGTCTATCAATGGCAACCCTATGCTTAGAAACACCCTCAGAGACAACCCAATCTTGGAGCAATTTAGCAGAAACTGGCATATCCACATATAATAGTCTGAGTACATATTGTTTTGCCAATGGTGGTAGTGAACTGCCAAGGCAATGCCATGATGGTCAACCTAGGTACTTATAGAATGAAGACAGGAGGCAATACTCTTACCGGAATACTGCTTGACATGTCCAATGACTGTCGTAGAGCAAGTCAAGCTTAGCAGCAGGCAAAGCTGCCACCATGTTCATAAAATTGGTGGATGCTACTCCGGTAGATGCTACTCTGACCCGCGGCATGTTTGACAGCTTGGTGAGCACTCAGGCTAACGTATCTCCCTTCGACATAGATTTCTTCCCAAAAAAAGTTTTAAACGCTCAAATGCCCTAGGTATAAGTATTTGTAAGCCAGAGATGGGCCAACCCGCCAAAATATTTGCAGAACCTAACATTGGCCATTGCTCTGTGCCTACTTAGTTCGACGAATTCATTTATGTATGTCATCCTTGGGTAGGGAGAACCACCCACCTAAGCAAACATTAAGGAAACAAATTTTATTACTACTAGTAATGGTTCCAGCGTTGCCGGGCATAAGTATGGGTCTATTGTTGTAGGTAATGATTGTTGTACACATATTTACAACACATATAGCAAAAATACCGATGCTAGATGTATTGAATTATTGTAAACATGGCAATAAGTTGTATTGTATTCAAAGTTTATCAATTTGCACATGGAAACTACTTTGGCGGTAGTTAGTTGTGGAGGAACATTGTCTCGATTGCAAAAGAACACTTGGTATAGATTGGCAATCGTATCTACAACATATTACAAAAGTGGTATTTAGATTTTTTACTACTGTTTTAAAGCCCTTTATTGGTATTTGAACAAATTTTTTGACTATTCAATGGTCAAATATATAGGACTTTGTATCACATGTTTTTGTAGACATTCATTTAAGATAATGTTTTACTCAATGGTTGTTGTGTAGGTTATTAATGCAATTTGTTTGGCATGTAAAGTAGTTCTTATGTAGGTTATGAAGCAATTGTTCGGCATCGCAAGCATAAGTACAACTTTTAGGCATGCACAGTCATTTTGTATGTGGGTTGAGTTTCATCTTGAAAATCCTTGAAAAACATCTATATGGCTTGGTTGCATATTGAATAGGCTCTTGAAAGATATTCCCAATTTAATGAGTTTTAAATAGTTGGTTATGTCTATATCATTTTCCGTCATGGTCTACGCCTATGTGTTTGAGCTAAGCTTGTTGCGAGTCAATTGGTAGAAGGCTTGCCTTCATATGGGTTTTAGGCTCCTGCTATACTGAACAACATCAAACAATAAAAGGCTTGCCTTCATTTGGGTTTTAGGCTTCCGCTATACTGAACAATAACAAACGCCAACAGGCAAATCCTTATAGTCATTGAAAGGACAAACGCCTATAGCAGGTCCTTATGGGCGTGCAAGGGGTTACTATTATTCATGTATTTCGATTCTAAAGTGTTAAAGTGCAAGTTTAAATATGTGCTCTAAAATTTGTTGTGAGGCTATATTCACATGTGCCATCTCCAAGATTTCAAAAAAATATGTGAGTAAGATGTGTGGAAGCGTATAATTGAGATACTTATCTTCTTTTTCTAGGATTCAAAACTTACAGTCTCATAATGCATTTGTAAGAATCTACATTGCCTTCATTCATACAATGCAACCACATTGCATCAAATGCTAATGTGCAAGAAAGGTTGAACAAATGCTGATGTAGTGACGTAGTAGCATAGAACTCATAATTGTTGAAAGTTGGGTATTATGGGCAAAATGTACATCAGCGATGACTTCCATTGCTATTATGGGCAAACCTTCCATTCCAAATTCAAAGATAAGATAAGATAAGAAACTCAGCATTCAATGTACCATTTTTTAGCTACTATGGGCAAAACGTCCATTCCAAATATAAAGAGAAGCTCGACACTAGTTTCAATGCCAAATTTTGCATCCACCACTTTCTATCAATGCCAAAGAGAGGATATAATTATACATGTGATGTGTTAGTGCCCTCTCATGGTCCAACTAAACTTGCATCCACCATATTTATTCAAAACCACCCTTCTTAAAAGATATTAGCTTAACTCTATCATTACCAAGATCTGACTGTGAAACAACATATGGAAAGGAACAATTTTTTAGTATACAAAAGATATGGATCTAAAAAAATGGATTAATCATTCACATACAGTACGAATGGCACCATAAGTGGAATACGTGTTTGGATCATGGATATTTGTTCTGATGAAATAAAATCAGCATGTTTATAGCTTTCGGCCATTATCTACCCTTATCCTTCTGCACCTTTGTTTTTGAAGCTTCAATACCATTCGTTATCTAATAAAGTTTTTCGTGTTATAACAAAATCTTGGAATATAAACTCACGAAAAGAGAAGCGGGTGCTTATGTAAATGTTGCAACAATACTACCCATTGTTTGAGTTGTAACATAGAACTTTTTTTCTATCTTTCTCTTTGTTCAACTTCTAACCTATAAGAAAATTAGTTAACGTTTTTAAACAATATTCATTGAATGAGAATGAGAATGAGAATGGTACTGAGACCAATCGGCCTATGGGACCCAGAAGGAGCGCAACAAACATATTACTGTCCGGGTTAAAAAACCCTCGCCCCGAAGGGTTTTCGAGGGAAAAACCGTGGCAGTAATAAGAATGTTGTCAAACTGTACAAGTATACATCATCATGAAATAAAATGTGTATGTACATGTCAAGCGCGTGCCCGAGGACATAGCTGATCTCGCATGTCCATGACCTTCTGAAGGTATGATCCTAGCACCTGTATGGATGCCGTGCTCAATGTCACATGTAGCGGCTGGCCAGTCCTGACCAACTCTGCATAGCGCGTCCGGATTTGATCATATGCTGGGCAACTTTGAACAGTATGAGATTCATCCTCAATGACACCCATTTGGCAGCATTGACAAAGCCTGTCCTGACGTGGCTCACCAATCCATCTGCATGTCTCAATTCGAAGATGATGTGCCCATGTGCGAATGGAGGCAATGAATCTGCGTCTTTTCATGGGCAAGTGGGTGCGCAGGTAGCATTGCGGACCTCGTTCCAATGTGGGATTTATGTGGCGCTGGTAGTGTGTTGTCTTGACCTGTTCAAAGGCACTGGCATCCCAAAGCTTGCTGATGAAGCAAGCGTCAAGATATTGCCTCAAGCTATGGCGATCTGCCTCTGTTTACACATGTATGCACCTGTGCTCCTGCACATTCCATCTAGCCATCCATTGAGCTCTCTTTTCCCTCCAGCAGGTCTTGAGGCGTTGTGGCCCCATTGCCATGATATAAGCTAGTTTAGGGAGACTTAATCGTACATATTGACCACCTTCTGAAAATAGACAATGTGGCGATCAAGGGCCGCCCTCTGAAGAGGCAAGAATCATGTTTCCTGCAGTAGAATTTGATATGGGACTGTGGACTTCACCCCTAGTGCTCGTACCAAGAAGGCTTTCTGCACCTGCTCCAAGTCATTCCAAGTAGCGAGGGATACTACTGGGCCCCATACTTCAACCCCGTATAAAAGGACAGGCTCCACTAAGACCTTGAACAGGTGTGACTGGTGGGTCCAATCATACAACTCCGCTCTATGACTATTGTTTTGCATTGCATATAGTGCCTTCCAGTCCGCCATAACTCGTAGCCGTATGGATGTGTCCTAGTGCATAGCCGAAGGAAACTCCACTTCCAAATATTTGTATGTGGATGCTACTTCCACATTCTGCCCTCGGTAACTGAAGGAGGGGATCCTCGGCTGATGTGAAGATAATATGAAAACCACCTTAGTCTTGGCCAAGTTGACGCGCATATCAGTCGCTTGGCAAAATGTGTCTAGAGCATCGAGATGTCGTTGCATGTCTGCTGGTGTGTAAGCTAGGAGGTCCACATCATCAGCATATATTAATTGCTTGATGATCTGGTAGAGAAGGTGAGCCCCGTCGCCCCCATTATCAGCAAGCCAGCTCTCCAATTGATCAATGTAAAGCCCAAACAATGTTGGGGAGAGAGGGCATCCGTGATGAACCCCGATACTACTATCAAATGGTTGGCTTGTCGGCTGCAACCGACCCGAGCATCTTTCATATAGCACGGCCTGCTGCATTACGCAAATCTACAGAACCCCGGTATCGCCGCAATCTTGCCCATAGTTTTTCCGAGAGCCACGGTGTCAAATGCCTTCGCAAAATTCACGAAGCAACAATATAGATCCTGACGGCGGTTCCTGCTGTCTTCAACCAGAGTTCGCAATGTGAAGATGTGGTCAATGGTTGAATGTCGGGGTCCAAATCCTGCCTGAGTGAGGGCCCGTATCTCTCTTTGCCTCTCGCCCGGCCCGTCAAACTGCTGCTCAAGAATCCCGGCAAAGCAATTTTGCAAACACCGAACTAACCATGATTGTTCGGTGATTGGCTGGGCGGTCGCGGGTCACCGCCTTATAGATGGGAACAACTCGCTATTGGTCCCTTTGCGATTGGGAAGCCTTTCTGTAATGCCTTGTTGAACAAGGCGGTCGGACTAGTATTATGGACAGCCCACGCCCACTTAAGCAATTATGCCACGCATACCATCCGGTCCGGGGCTTTCCCATTGGCAAGGCGCTCTAAGCCTTGTTCCGCGTCCGAATCGTGATTTCCAGCCGGGCCTTCTTGCGGGGGTAATCTTTGCATGTGCACTGTGAGGGTCATATATAGCTGTTGCAAGTATTGCCTCCACTGCTCGGGAGTAATGTTCCCTGTGGGTTGTACTGGCTTTCTAAGAACCCTTCGCCAGAAGGTCATCGGGTGACGTTCCAGGAGGTAAAACATTTCCCTTTGATGCGCTGCAATGTACCTGGCTTTCTTAGCTTTAAGGAAGACACGGTACTGTCTGACTACATGTGGGCGTAAAGCAGGGTCTGTGACTTGGCGGAGCCAACGTTTGTATTCCTTGCACTCTGCATCAAACCATTGATTACGTGGGAAGGTTGTATTCCTGGAGGTCCGTCGTGGGCGGCTTATCCCAAAGCATCTCTCTGCCGCAGTCCTAAGCACATCAGTCAGCCAACCTGTCTGTTGCTCTAGTATAGGATATTGCAAAATTTCCATCAGGTCATCTATAAGCATCTGGGCATAAGCCCCTGCATGTTCATAATCCAATCGCAGCCGAGGCATGTGAGGAGTTGTTGCACCGAGTGTTCGCACAACCTACCAAGCCAACTTCAAGTAAAGTGGTAAGTGGTCTGAGTCGATCTCTTCATCCCTATTAGTTGTTCCCACCTGGAAGTGCTTGACGACATGCATATCCTGCTCAGGCACCATCACATAGTCTACCACACTAGATCCTCCCCCCTGGTTTTCCTGTCTAAAAGTGCTCTTACGGGTGGACGGCCACTGTGCCAGTCCATTGCACATTACCAGGTCGAAGATACCACATAGCAAAAGCAATTGTCTACCATTGCGCGTGACCTGATTGTCATCTGATGTCCATGGCCAAGCTCCTTCTGCAGGATGCAGCTGCAATATATCATCAGTCAAGGGATCAAATCTCATGGGTTGTTCTACCCCGGTGCGCGTATTAAAGTCTCCAAGGAGTATGATACTGCCGAACTGCTTATGCTGCTGTATGTCATCATATAGATTGACATAGGGGTCCAGCCTATCCACATCCGAGTGGGTGTGATAGAAGCCGCCGCATGTGGAAAGTAGCAGTCGCCACAAAGAGGGGTCCATCATCGTAGTTTTGCACACGCACCCACAAGTACCGGGGGTTGTGCTTGTTGTCTTGAACAAGGAGATTGATCGTATTAAGGCCGCTCGATAGTAGCGCACAACCCCCATGCCCCCACTTTCTGCAGGCAATCATTGAAGATTGAGTAGGCGGTATATCGGGGCAATCGGGTATCCTGTGGTCCTCGATGCCCCATGTCTCCATAAGGAAGATGAGATCCATATATGCGAACAGAGTTGAGACTATCTCCCTTTTGCCATGGGAAGCCCGACAATTCCGGGAGACCATGCGGAGGCACAATTCCTATTTGTTGGCGAGGGGGTTCTTGGGGATTGATGGCGGGAAGGGGATGGCGTAAGTAGAAAGCGGCTGAGATGTGCGAGCAAGCGAAGGTGAGGCAACTTGAGCAGGCGTGGCGGCGTAGAAAGCGAAGCGTTGGCATGGTCGGCTCTTTGGAAGGTTAGCGGGGATTAGCGGCCCGGTATTTGGCGGTCTGAAAATTTGCATCTTGCCCCGAATCAGTCCTGCAGCTCCTCCCTGTCTGCGAATTCGCTTCTAACTTTGGCCAACTTCGTTACTGCGATCTTCTTGTTGGGCGGGGCGGTCCCGATCAACATACAAAGGCGGTTCCCTTCATTTGCCTACCACAGCGTAGGAGGATGGCTGCTTTTACTTGCGCATCTCGGATGCGTGAGCGTGACTACGGTAGGCGTTACATTTGGGCGCCATAAGCGTCTCGCCCTAATAATGTGTCTTGGCGTGGGGAATGTCATTGAGCAAGAATCAACATTTGGAGCGGTTAATGAGGTCCTCCCCTGCCTCTTGTCAGCCCGCGTACCACCACATTGTGGCTTCTCGCCCATCTCACGGAACTCTCGATTGTTGGGTCAATCGCGGCACAACGGGGAGTTGTTTGTTGTCGGCGGGGCATAGGCGTGGCTGGAGGCGGCTTGGGGGTGCGATGTGACGGCCACAGGCGATGCCTTGCGAGACTCTTGGGGTGGGGACCGGTGGCGGTATAGTGGTCTCTCCTTCGAGGCGGGAGCTTAGCTCCTGCTGAAATTATTCTTGCCTTGTCAATTTCGCATGCACCGCTGCAATTGCTCATGAGCCTCTGCATTGAGGCCCTTGCCTTGTTCGATGATGGCTGCCCTCGGCTCCTGCACCTTCCGATCTCGAATTGCAGAGCTATGCTCCGGTGCGACGCGCGAGTCCAAAGATAGGGTTCATTGCGGATGAGGCCACTTCTTGTGTCTCAACCCTAGTTTGGAGGGCTCTCAATTGTGATTGGCTCTCTTCAAAAGCGACACGGACTTTTAGCATCCGCGATGCAGCCTCCTCGACCCTACGATTGAAGGCGGAGATGGTTGCCATTGTCTCTTGCTCAACCGTTGCTTGTCTGTGTCATGGTTTCAATGGCGGTGGACATGGAATCCATCTTGCCCTGCATGTCGGCAAGACTCTTCTTGTCCTTCCGCCTTTTCGAGTGCACTAGGCGAAGGCCATCTTCTAAGTCTTTGTATCGCGGGTCTCCATCTTTGGAAACGCGTTGTTTTTGAGACCGGCCGCCTCTTGAGCAATTTGGGTGCGGATGCTGCATTTCCTCTGCCAAGCAAGCAATTGAGCTTTGTTGCCCTCGCCATTGCTTGAACCTGTTTCCGGTGCTCCTCAAGCTGCCTGGTTTGGTGGTGGTGGCTTGGGATCGATTGCCACTAGGCTAGAGTATCTGTCATAGGCTTTGTCGAGCTATGCTTGTTGCGAGACTTTGCGCAGCTTCTCTTTTCAATGTGCACCTATCAATTTTGCGGTGTCATCGGTGGTGCGATTGGGGATGGCATCTATGTACTCTTCGAAAGAGAAGTTTCTTTGCCATATCTGCGCTAGATAGAGGGGCTAGCGTATCCGCACCATCCACATGCATATCGTGGGGTTGGATGAAGGGGACGGGGGCTCGTCGACTCTTCTATCATTGGAGTTGCCATGAATAGGGTGTCACCCTACAGATGCTTGTCACGAAAGCCTCCAAGCACTCGATCACACACAACCCTCTGTCCCTTTCTGGGCCCGTCGAAAGCTTCCCGATGTCGAGGAAAGCGGTGCGGGCTTCCAAGTGCAAGAAGCAAGTCGGGGGCTCTTTCACCTTCGCAGGACACACACTGCGAAAGTGTTCAAGTGCATAAATCAAGTGCAACCTCAAGTGCAACCTCTGCCACCTTACAGACGCTTGTCGGAAATGAAAATAAGCAATGGTTTTCCCTCTTACAGACGCCCGTCTGCAAGGCTTTAGCATGTAAATGCTTTAATCCAAGGTGATTGGATGGTATCACACCCTCTGAATCTCGCCTTAAAATCGGGTTGCAAAAACTGGCTATTTTCTCCTCTCAGATCTTAAGCGAATGTGGACAAACCATATGTCTTTAGAATCATCACAGAACAATCATTCTAATGATATGCATTGCTACCAAAACAGAGCTGCAGATCAATAGATATGAAGAAAAGTATATAGTGCTGAAAAATGGAACAATGGAAACCCTAAATCCAGCACTGAAAATCTGTTGTTTTCACTCTGAAATCATGTCCAAACATCAGCAACATAAAATATCTTTGAAATAACTCCGAGAGAGCTTTCCATAGATATAAATTTCGTGAGAAACCGAGTCACAGAGAAATAGATATGAACAAAAATGTAATATGAACCACAAAGTGGTGGTGCAGGCTGAAAATCTGTGTTTTTGCTATGGAAACACCATTCAAACACATGCAAATCACATACCTTCTGAAAGATCTTTGAGGAAGCTTTCCAATGTGATAAATTTTAGCTGAAACGGAGTTGAAATTCGCCAAATATGATAAAAAATATGTGGACAATACCACGAGAACTTCAGGGTTTTTTGTGCCCTCAATTTGCAGCCCTAAAATCTGAGCTTTTGCTGAGGAAATAGTATTAAAAACATATACATATTACATACCAATAGGAAGAAATCTGAGATGGCTTTCCATCGCAATAAATTTCAGCTGAAACTGAGTTCTTGATCTCCAGATATGATCAAAAGTGGCAGCACCACCAACACTTCAGGGTTCTTTTTGGGGCCCCCAATTTGCAGCCCGAAAATCTGTATTTCTGATGCAGAATAATTAGTGAAACATATACAAATCACATACCGACGGAAAGAACTCTGAGATGGCTTTCCAAAGCAACAAATTTCGGCTGAAACGGACTTCCAGATCTCCAGTTATGATTGAAAACGTGTGACCGGCTTTCAGAGCGCCTAGGGTTTCAGAGCGCCTACAAAAGAGACAAGTAAGACTTAAAATCACAATAAATGTCTTAAGTTGCTTACCCTCTAAGACAAACAAAAAGGAAATAAGTTCAAAACTCTAACAAACAATGGACAATTGTTCAGCTCCAAATATAACATATAGCAGCTCATACCTCTGGATAGATCTTGAAGTCTGTGCCGCTTGTCAATAATTTAAGGAAAATTAAACTTACCTATTTGCCATTATTCTTGCAATTAGTGCACAATAGCAATCACCTCTATCTGAGCCACTACAATTTCATCTCCATGAAAGCCACTAAGTAAGGTACCTCCCTCATAGTGGTACGTGCTCCAACCTGTTATTACCACAATTCACATGGACAATCGTCACTCAACATATGCACATTTCGATTACACATAAAAACCCTCCGAACATAGATCTGACAATGTCTCAAATCTTGAAAATCTATGCTACATGGCAAAATAATGAATTCGCATCGGATTTCACACAATTCACATTGACAATTTATGGAGGACATTCATGACGTACACTGCTACAAACCTATGGGACATTTTTTGATGCAAGCTGATCAGGGTCTATTTACATAGTCTGTAAGATGATTGATATCACTGTGATCCAGCCTCTAACAATACATCTACTAAAAAAATAGATTAGTTCATAGCAATATTAAACAGCATACAATTGTTCTTCTACTTCTCCTCTGTAAACAGAAGATGCATATTCTTGCAGAAATGCCATTGTCTAGACATCCAAATAAGATTTTTAAGTTCTCTAGACGTTATTGACTATCCATGGCAGTTGAATCAAAACTTAATTCAAATCATTGGAAATAGAAGATGCACAACTTCCAAGCATTTTTAATATTGTTAGCATGATTTTTTCCAACATCACCGAGATAAAGAAAATCTGTTGTATAGAATGCATCTGCTATAGCTTGTCTGCTCTGCTAGATATAACATCTAACCCATTTCACAGCTAGATATAGTTATGGATTTGGAAGGCATATGGAATTTTTTTGGGCAATAGCCTAAACAGATGAAATTTTATATTCGCATGTATGAAACCATCACACACACAAATATTACTTCTGCAGTAACCATGTAGAAAACGTATTTTCTTGCATATGCTAGTGTTTATGATGTTACTTTAAGATGATTAATCTATGCTATAAAGCCTGTCTGAGAGACACTCGCATAGCTAAAATCTAGCCAAAGCCTTAACTCATCTCGTTTCCCTATGAAGATTTTGAGTTACAAAAAAGGTGGGTATGTCAGAATCTTGTTTGATCATCTGGAATCAAATGCTCTGCCACCTCAGGTCTTTATTTCAATGGCAAAATATCACTGAATATCTGCAATGAATGTAAAGCAAAGATACAATCATCCAAAGTATGTCAGACACTTGTTCGATCATCTGGAACTAAATGTTCGCCACATCAGATCAAAAGTAAAGATTTACCTTATACAGCTTATAGGAAGGTGCAGATCATTCTCCTAGATGTTTCTCCACTAAAATATATGTGCGTGAAAGACAAATCCATTAAACAAAGGCATCTCCTCAATTTGCGGAATGGATCCACATTTCCTGAATGTATCAAAAGAAAATATATGAGCTCACACTGACCTATGTGAGCTTATCCTTAGATCTATCAAATGAAAATATATCAACTCATACTGATCTATGCAAGCTGATTGCACTCTTTATTTTATGGTTAAATTATTAGAGATCACATGTGATCCACTTAAAAACAACCTAGCAGTTCTCCTTGTCAAAATATTACCTAGCTGGAGCAATGAGACCTGGGCTAGAATAACCCTAGTATAACTGCAAGAAAATCCACGAAACTCCACATTCATGTCTCTATTATGGGAAAACCGTCTCGGGGTAAATGGCCATGGATTTCCTCATTTCTCTGCTCCAAAATATAGGCAACAACGGAACCTCGTATGCTTCTTGAACTATGCCTTCTCAAGAGTCTTGCATGCATAGCATGCAACCCAGCCATGAGAGAAAGACCTAAGGACCCAACTTGGTTTGCCATCTGTTTACCTCCTTTTATTTTCTTCTCAAACTCTATGAATTCCTTTGCCCATTTCATCCATCATCTCCTTGTGGATGTGTTCGAAGATTTTTTGTTTTCTGCATTAGAGTTGCCTTAGACTTTGTTTGCAAGTTGCAATTCTTCTTTTATTTTGCTTCATCATGGTGATTACACATACTTGGATCTTTTTCTGGTGCTTCATTGAAGCCATTCATTTATATGGTCACATTTCATTTTGCATCCCTTTTCAAGTTTTGTCATGTTGCTAGTTCTGTTCTTTTTACCTTTTTCCATTCTCTTTGTTCCATTCATTCCTTGCCTCTTTAGTTACATTACTCATGCCTTTGTGCTTCATTTTATTTGGGTTCACTATTGCATTATCCATGCCATGCTAGTTCAGTCCATACTTCAATGCTTTAACCTTTCCATCGTAGCTTTGTTTTGCTTTATTGGCCCCATTTGTTTCGTTTCTTCCTTTTTGTTCTTCATATTCCACCATTTCCTTTGATCATGTTTGTCCCTTTACTACCGTTTGGTCCATTAGTCCCTTTAGCGACTATGCTTTGATTTTTTGTGTTTTGTTCGCCTCATTTGCTCTCTGGGTTTTTTATTGCTTTGTGATATGTTACCTTGTTAGTTTCATGTGCACTCGTTCTATGTTCCTATTCTTTTCACTCCTATTTATGATGTTAGTTCCTTTTCTGCCTTATTTGCTCCAATCATTGTGCATTTTTCCTATAGCCCAACTCATCCGCCTTGTCCTTATCGATCTATCTATTTCATTACCTCCTTTTACCTTTTCTCCATACTCCATCAGCTCGTTTGTCCAATTCATATAGTGGTTGATTTAAGTTAGCTTCCTCTTCTATCGGCTGATATATGTTGTGTCCAGAAGCTTGATGTAGAATATCATGGTTCTATTGCGAAGCATTCACAATAGGACTGCCATTTGGCAAGGGACATTGCTATTTTGGATCCGCCTCAATGTTGTTGAAAACCTCATTTTTTATTTTTAAAGTAATTCTATAAAAATCCTCACGTTTTTTAAAGGATTTTTATGATTTGGTATGGCCAAAAAATAAAAAATAAAAAAAAATTGCACATTCTTTGCAATGCTTTATTGGACATATGTGGTACTGTTAAAATGCACATTTTTGCTACAAGTTATAAGATGCAGCATATTCTAAACGAGGTGCATCCTGGACTACCACAGTCGTCGGATTCGTCGATCCTACGTCCCAGATCATATGTTGGGGCCTCTGGGCACCTCTCGTTTCCGTTATAGTCATTTATAATTGGAGGCGCCTATGATTTTGAAATATGAAATACGATTTCACCTAAGGTTTTGAGGGAATATCGAACATGTATATGGCTTTGCCTAAGATTTTAGAATATGAAATACGGGGGTCGAACCCCTATCAAAATAACTCAATGTCCGAATAAGACTACTTTAACCAATATATCCATGAGCTAATGTGATTATTTTTTATCTTGAATTCTATGTTTTTTTTTTATAACAACCCATTCAGTTGTTTTAGGAATATATGGTCTATGGTTTCAGGATTTATTTATTTATTTATTTATTTATTTATTTTTACATTTATATCAGATCCCCCCTAGAATTCCCTGTTGTTTTTCTACATATTCTAAATGAGGCGCACCTTGGACCACCACAGTCGTCGGATTCGTCGATCCTACGGCCCAGATCGTATGTTAGGGCCTCTGGGCACCTCTCGTTTTGCTTATAGTTTTTATGATCGGAGGTGCCTATGATTTTGAAATATGAAATACGATTTCGCCTGAGGAAATATCGAACCTCTATACGGCTTTGCCTAAGATTTTGGAATATGAAATGCGGGGCCTCAAACCCCTGTCAAAATAATGCAATGTTCTAATAAGACTATTTTAACCAATATATTTATGGCTTCGGTCACTTGTTTTGATTGGGCTTTTGCCCTCTGCTTGTACTGGTCCTATAACTCGATTGGATGTCAAATTTTCTATCTATCTATCTATCCATCCATCCATCCATCCATCCATCCATCCATCCATCTATCTTCTGGTGTGACATGGTGAGGGTATTTTCTCCACAACTGCTATTGCCAAAGTGACAGGTGAACTTGTTCGTTCATGGGTATTGACCATGCATGTACTTTGGCAAGGTGGAAACACCACCTCCTCTTTCCAACTTAAGTACTCAAAGGTTCTTTTGGCAATTTACTCGAGTGTGAGAAAGACTAATAAAGAGGGATTTTAATTGATTTAAAAAAGGAAAATGTTCCTTCTTTTTATTGATCTTCTATGTTCTCTTGCATGATTCCAAGTAGGACATTATCAAGCTTGAATATTTGGAGTCCTAACGCGTTAGCTAGCAAGTTAATAATCGCATTTGGCGAGAATTGCCCCATAACTGACTCTTAGTTTTGTCTTGTGTGACAACTGATTTAACTCATGTGGACACTTCACAAAGTGATAGGTGCTTTATGTATTGTATGGTATTTCTTAAGAAAACTAAACATATTATATGTAATACACTCCAAGAACAATACAAAAATTAACAAAAGGTACATTTTTTTATGTCGATCAAGGCATTTGTTTTATTACGCACACTCAACAACCATTATGGCTTTTAATGTCGATGTCATTCACCAATTCTTTAACACAACAATAAGAAGTAGTAGTTAATCACTCTAACAAAGTTGGCTCTAGTATAGATATATGAATATTCCATATTATTATGTGACATATTAAAAAGCATATGTAACTGCATATGGGAAAAGAATTTAGGAATAAAATTACAGTTCTTGAACTATACCACGTCAAAGACTTGTGGAGAGCTTCTACGAATTAGTAACTAACTTGAACAAGTATGGCTACGTTGAAAATTATAAATTGCATCTTTCTTAGGCAAAATGATATAGATTTAAGTGGCCTATTGTTTGATAAGAATAACCAATGCAAACGTGATCATTGAGGTTGGGAAGAGAGTTTAAACTATTTCGAAAGAAGGATTTCTTTTATTTAGAGAATGAAGCCAGTGTAGCTATGATGAAGAAGAATCGAGGCCAAGGGGAGGAATTGATGTGGGAATTGGGAATGAAGGAAGCAGTGGCAGCCAGGGACATAGATGATAATATGAAGGGGTTGTCGCGTGCCGATTCTAGAGGAAAGGGAAGGGGAAAAGAGAGGAAAGGTGTAAGGCAAAAGTTGTGTAGAGCAAGCCGAAGGGTCAGAGTCAGACTGGGTATGTAGTGTGTAATGGTGTTGTAGAGTGTAGGCAGCATATTTGAATAGTGGCGTATTTGATCTTTAAGGGGAGTGAAAATGAAGGCAATCGAAAAAAACCATTGTTTAATACTAAAATGAGAAAAAAGAGGGGAGGGACTCTTCATCCCCCATCACCCCTCTTTTTCCTCCTATCCCAAAGCATTCGGACCAAGGACTTCTCCGGCGCCATCGCTGCGCTTTGTAGGTCTCGAAACCTCTTAGGTTAGTCCTTTCCTCCCAATTCTAGCCATACCCACCTTCCATTCTGTCTCTTTTCTTTCTTCCCACTCTTCGGATCTTGTTTTAAGCTTGCCCCCTCTATTAGGGCGCTTCTGAAGCCCCTTTGGTCCCGATTCTCTTCCCAAATGCTTGCATTCTGGTTGCAGATTGCTTGGTTCACGCGTTCTAGCATTGGATTTTGGTGCCTTCTTGGTGGTTGAAGCGAATGATCCTTGCTGTTGGCTGCATTACGGTCGTGGCAGCGATTGATCAGAAATCTGAGGTTTGTAAATTGTGATGCATTTGAATCTCAGTGGTTGCTTTGGATCTTAAGAATTGGATTAGGGTTGGGTCTGTTTCTGGCTTTCATTTGGCGCCAGGAATTCAACTTCTTAAGGTATCAACAACCCATATTGTTGGAAGAATTCAGCTGCAAGTACTAGGGTTAGAGGTTGGGGTGCAAAAAGAATAATGTGCTTTTTGTGTGTGGCCTCAAAGTGGTCACGACGGGTTGTGGCCATGCTTCCGTGGTTGATAATTCCTCTGGTTATTGTGTGGGGTCTGTCCCAGCTTTTGCCCCCGGGATTCCGTTTCGAAATAACATCTCCTCGGCTGGCATGTCTGTGTGTTCTTCTCTTCAGTTTGGCTTGGTATGAGCTAGTCATGCCGCGCTTGACACAGTGGCGAGAGCGTCGGAATATTGAATTAAGGGAGCGGCAGAGAATTGAGGCTCAAGTGGCTGCAAAGTGGAGGAAAGAGGCAACCCGACGATGTCGCAATTGTTCTTATGCTTACAGGGATCAAAATCCTTGTGGTGGAAAGTTTACATGCACCTACTGTGGTCACACTTCAAAGAGGCCTGGGTTGGATTTACCTGGTGGCATTGCACAAGTGCCAGGGGCCACTGGAATAGCTGGAGTTGGACCCTTGTTAACTGGACGGATAATGCCTGATAAGGCTGGATGGCCTGGAGGAAAAACTTGGGGAGCAAGCAATGGACATGCTGCTTCTTCGTGGTCAGGTTCTCGGAAACCCTGGGCAGGTACAGATGGTTGGGGTGCAACACCTTGGCTTGAGAACCAAGTTTGCTCTTCTGAGCAGCAAAGTTGGCTTTACTTTATCTTTAAACGACTATATGTAGTTTGTTTGTGGTTTCAAAGGCTGAGCATGAATGTATGGAAAAATGGTATAAATGAAGAGGACAGGTTGGGGAAGGGAGGTCAAAGGAAAGGCGAAGAAATTGCAGGTTTGCTGGGAAGGAAGGCAGAAAAGGCTAGAAGGAAAGCTGAAGAAAGACGCCTAGCAAGGCTGGAGAGAGAGTTGGAGGAGGAAAAAGAGAGAAAACAACGAGAAGAGGTTGCCCAACTGGTAGAGGAGCAAAGGCGGATACGGGATGAGAAATTAGAACTTGAAAGGGTTGCAGCTGCTGAGAGAGAGCGGGAATTAAGGAGAGAGAGGGAGGCTGAAAGGAGGAAACAAGAGAAGGCAAGGCTAAGGGAAAAAGAAAAGGAGAACAGTTTAGTAGATGGTGATCTGGAGGAAGCAAAAAAGATGAAAATTCAGGAACAAGAGGGTCATAATGGAAATGAAAGAAAGGGGGATCTCAAATGGTCCAATGGGAATGGAAATGAATCAAGGGGCCATTTAAAGCATAAGGGAAGTGATTTACTGTTAAAAGGAAATAACAGTGTCAAAACTAGTGCAAAAGCTGCTGGTTCCATAAAGGGTTCTAACCTAACATCACCAAAGACTGCTCTTAGACAACCGTCTTTTTGGGGTTCTGGATTATATTTCAGAGGGAGAGGTGACAAAAGAGCTAATTCAACAGTTTCTTCTCCTGTTTCCACTTCTAGTGGGGGTATTGTGACCAAGGTGGTTAGCAGTTCATCGGCCTGGAATCGGATGCCTTGGAATAATGTATGGGGCAAGAGCTCAACCACAACAGCAGGGTTTGAGGATCATAACAGTACTGGTGAATGGCATTCTCATACAACTGGACCCACTGGGGCAGTAATTTCTGAACACCCTTTAGAGTCATCGCAGCAGAATGACACTGGCGGCATGAAATTTTATTCAGCTGATGGAAATGGACTTCAAGATTTGGGAATTTTAGAGACATCACAGCTTGAGGTGAGTAAAAGTACTGATAAAGTTACAATACAGTTAGATAGTTGCTTAGTATGCTATATAACAGTCAAACTTAATCTAGTCCAATACCATCTAGGCACTAATTCTTGACCATCCAGTATAACGTACTTCATTTAATTTTAAGACCTTCCTTCAAGGATTCTCTAATAAGAAACAGTTGTTGCATATGCAGAACATATCTACCAACTTTGCTGGTATAAAATAGCTTGTTATTATAGTCTACAAACAATTGCAAAGACAACTGTACTTTAGATTTAGTAGATACAATTAGTTGACTTCCATAAAGTTTTTGATAGGCTTCTTATGTCTTAGCTCTTCCTTTTTACCATGATAATTGCAGGTACCATTGCTAAGTAGACCAAATTCGTCCACGAGCTCTTCAACTTTAACAAAGTGTATATTACCTGAACACCTTGGCAATCTTGATGTTCAACAACAGCAACCAGAGACGGATATTTTTTTTGAGCCGTTGAATGGAAATATTGCTTGTGAACATTCCTTCAATTCCTTAGCATCATTGTCTGGCTCAACGTCGGACTGCATGAGTGATTCAGTTACAGATCCCATTCACCTGCCCGTTTCTACATCCCCGTTACCTCCCATTTCTGCTCCCCATGCAACAGCTACATCTGACACCTCCAATATTACGTCATTGCATATGCCCGTCTCATTTGCGCCGGACTTGTTTTCTTCTGGTGTACTAACTCATACTATAAGCACTATAGAAAATAGTCATCAAGATGGGTTGATTTCAAGTCAGCGTCCAGTATCTCTTCAACTCCCCGTGTCATTGCCTTCATCTGCCACTAGTTGGAGCCCATCTCCCCTTTTATCAAAGCAGCTCCCATCCATCTTAGAGCCTTGGGTATCACCTATGGATGATTCCAATGACCCAAATAATACACCAAAAGAGGTAAAATGGAAAATGTGGGATGCCCCTGATTATACTATGCCGTGGAAGTTACCATTGGAAGATGAGCTTTTGCAGCAGAAAGAGATACCAGATCTTTCGCCGGAATTGTTAGAGCGTGCTAATGAGCTGACAACTTGTCTACTCGAACGACAGGGCCCACAAGCCATGGATAGAGAAGTTGTCTATACGAGGTCAAATGATGGCTGGTCAAACCACTTGGCAGTTGAATCTGCAATGTCCATATGGGATGATTCTGATATTCATCGCCAAGTCCCACCTGAGTTTGTTGACTGCATCACAAGGGAAGTGATGAAAGATCCTGTAATTACTGCCGATGGACACTCCTATGAACGATCTGCCATTGAGTTCTGGCTCAAGTAAGTACCCTGTGTAATAACTGCATTGATTGAAGCAAGCAAGTGTTCTGTTCGTACCGTTTGTCTCCCATTTCTAATCCAAACTATGAGGTGCTCATGGCATCTACATATATTTCTGTAATGTGGATAAAATTTCACAAGGTTTGATGATTGCACATCTGAATTTATGGTTGCATACAATTTGTGCAGATCTCATGACACGAGCCCAATAACTGGAGAGGTGCTGCCACCACCACCAGGAGGGGATGGAACGGGCATAGATAAGTCCTTACGCCCAAATCACATCCTACGTGGTCAAATTTTGGAGTACGTGGAGCGTCTATCCCGTGGGTAAGTTTTTTGCCTTTGTTCTCGATCCTACATGTGCTTCCTTTTTTGCATCTTTGCCTTTTGGTTAGCATTTTTCTCTCACACTGCCAACAGATTTTATCTATGAGCCAACAGCATTCTTGAACAATGTATTGCTAGCCTTATAGCCGTAATGCCTAAGGAAACAAGCCCATGTTTACCAACCAGACTAGGGATAGCCCTCCAGTATTAAAGTGTGATCACAGTCTTGTTGGTAAACAGAATGCATGTTAATGGGCATTCATCTTCCTTGGAGTCTGATTGCACGGCTTTCAAGTTAGTCAGGAGGGTTGTATCCCTGCAAGTGAGCAACAATTTTTAAAATGGTGCCATGATGCCAATTAATGCATGATATGGCAGGTACCCTTCTATTTCCAGTCTCAGGGTTTGGAGCTACCACCTTTGCACTTTTTTGGAAAACACTGAAAAGTGTTTTGTAACAAGCATGCCTTATGAGCTTTTGCCCCTTTAGCATAAAGAAATGCTAAAGCAGATATTCTTGAGCAAGCAGAAATTTTGATATAACTATATATCAAGTATGTCCAGCCATCTCCCTGGTTCCATTTGCCTCTCTTTGCATGTAGCATTAGAGTCTACTTTCTGGTGAACCAATGTTAGCATAGAAAGAAGGAAGAATTGATGTATTAACGTCTATGAGAGACTAGGGTTATGAGACAGATCTAACAGCTGCCACTTGAGTTTAGTCAGAACTTTAAGACAAACCAAAGACAATCATTAAATGTCAAGATAGCTGAGAAAACTTCTTTGGCTGCTGAAATAAAGTTGAGGTGATATTTGATGATATATTCGTTCGTCCCTTCCTGTTTATGCCGCTGTTGTGCTGCCCATTTTGTACATTGGAATTTGGAGACCATTAAAGAAATGGGACGTATATCAGCTTTCTGCTGTATTCTCTTTTCACGAAGAAAGAGGTTTTTTGCCCTTCTATAGGCATGCTCCTGCTTAGACCCATAGCAGTATGTTGCTTGAGTAAAACTTTCCTCTATTCACTGCAAACATTATAAGCTTGTGTCCCATGGAAGAGATAAGTAAAAGTCTGACTTGTAATTCATAATACCTGAACATGTGAAACAAAGTGGCCATCAAGTTCAACTTCACCTAAGTGACAGCTTGCAACTCGTTTTGGAGCAGTCAACCCTGGATCTAGCCACTTGGCCTGCCTCAATCTTAAGCTGATAAGAGGAGACTCTAAACCCAATAAGATTGGGCGATTGAGAGAGATTTTTTTTGCTTACAGTAGTGATCTCTCTATCTTGACTGTTGACTTCGGCGCCCTTGAAGGGCCCCTTCCAAGGGTTCAGAAGGCTGTATTTTTGTGATACTGGTGGATACTTTTGAAAGGAAGGGAACCTACATATGCATCATTGTCAAGATTCTGAGTCAAGTTAGAACTTGGATGTATCTTCAAGATTTCTTTGGAGCAAAATGAATTTCTTTTCAGATGCCTTGCATACAGTGTGCAAATATCTTAAGGGACCTTTATGGGATAATTAAGAACGTTGAGCTGGTCATCGCTGCATTTCAGCATTTTCAATGGGCATACACATCCGCTGGCATGTGCGCCAATTGGTTTAAAGATCACACGTCTAATTTTCTCATTTTGTTAGACCTGTCTATCAGTCATTGTCCTAATGAGATGATGTTGGAGGTAGAGCTGATACAACTGAATCAGATTTTTTGAGAACTTCGGCGAGTAGTGTGGTTTATGGAGCATGGAGGATGTGGAATACATTCACCGAGGACAATAACTATAAAGATGCCATTCAAGATTAACCTCCAGATGATAATCAGAGCAGTTGTGTTTTTTTCTTAGAGAAATACCATATTGATATTGCTGGTTTATCGTTTCCTTTAAATACTCATATAATTAAAGGTTTGTGATGTGTTTTATGTCTTACAGAGCTATTGCACCACAAGAGATTGTAGAGGACAACTGGTCTGTTAGCTCTGTCATGCGAGATTCAACATGGTTAACGGCTTCACCAAAGGGAGCACAAATAGGAGAGTTTTATTCCAGTCCTGGCAATCAATCTCTCTGGTCATTTAATGCCGCTTAAACGATCTTATATGAAGTTTCAAATACGGCTTTTATTGGCCCTGGCACCCTTGATGTAAAGGAGAAGATCCGTCCTATATATATATATATATATGTGTCATGCAATTAATTAAGCTTCTCATCATGCTTGCACGATTCACTAACCTTGTATGCTTGCGCAATTTAACTGACTTATAGACAAGAGGCTGCTCAGTCAATCAACTAGGAGATTTGTGTCATTTCTTTCATATTTGAAACACTTCCCAAAGGCATTATTTTGTTTCATCTTTGCCCAACATTTAGGCAAAATCTAAATTTATGCGGCCAAGAGATGCTAAGAGATTTATTTTAAAACACTTCCAAATGCATAAGTTTGTTTGTCTTTACCCAATGTTTAAGCAAATTCCAAACTTACGTGATGAATAACCCAACAAATATTCCAACACATTGATTAAATGGTGCAAGACCAAATGCAAGAAATATTTTTCAATTGATAGCTTCGAGCACTTAGAAGACATGGATATCACATTGCCTTAAGCAAACTACAATGAGCCTCCCCACACTTTTCTTTTCTACATGTTAGAACGCTTGTGTCGCACTCTTGTATTTTTATTCAATCTCTTGTAGATAAATACACTTCATCCCAGCTTTTAGTAACCTTGATGATCCTTCCCGGAATTGTAGTATTTGAATGATGTCGCTTGGGTTATAAGCAGTTTGAAATGAGGCTGTGAAACGACTTTTTCTACTTTGCCACATTAGTCTTGAACGTCATCAAATTTGTCATGAATATATGCCTGTACTTGAGCTGGACTCACGCTGTCATGTTACCATTCCCCCTGTGTTTTCTAAAGGATACGTTTCAATTGGATTCATTGTAGACTGTGCACTGTATATAGACGAGACTGATGGCTGCTGCATGACATACAATATCGTAATGCCTTGCTCACAATAAGAACAAATAATATTCATAGTGGGAGAATTCAAAAGCATACCTGTATTAGGCCCAACGAAGGTGATGATGTCCCAGTAGCTAATTTGCTATTAGGTTGCAAGCTCTGAGGTTCACCTCCAGGAGATCGTGATATCTGAGCATCCAAAGGTTTGTTCAACCGTGACTGTTTTAGCCTAAACTCAGTTTCTGGCCTGCGACAAACCTTCTTCAGCGGTACAATCTCCTGGATGACTTGTCGTGTTAGATGACCAAGTTCATAACAAACATGCACACTCTGCAAAAGATTACCTCAGATAAGTCATGCTCGTAACGAACCCAAAACTTACAACGGCAACCTCGGATATCATGCCTACGTCTCTGAACTTGAAGAATCTTGGCATCATAGTAAAGAGCCTGTTCATTACCCTCCTGAACCAGAGAACCCACTAGTCAACCTGTAAGTCATCTTTCATTTGCAACAAAGTCTAGCAACTTGAAATACCTGAAAACAGAGAACTGTATCTCCAGGAATCACAGCTATGCATTCTGCTGCTTCGCATGGGAGTGATCTCTGACGAACTGAAGTCCTTACATTTACCCACTCATCTTCGTCCGAACCAAAACCAGCAAATCTTACTCTTACTTCCTGAATAATTTAAGAAACTAAGGCAACATAATGAAAGTCCATAATGCACCCAATCGATGGTAGTCACTCACCGGCTCCCCAGATGCAGATAGTTTGTGTGCAAGAAACATGGCAACATCATACCTGCATAACAAACCATGTTAGAAAAAGAGAACTCGATAACGATGGAATTTTAGGCAAAATACCATGCTTCATCTCTAGATGATTTTGCCTCAAACTCCATTTCGTGTTCAGCATTTTCCTTCTTGCCTGTGAACAATTGAGTCTCAAACTCAAAACTTCCACCTTCACTATAATCAGATCAACAAGTTCTCATGTAAAATTGGACCTGATTGAACTGCAGAAGATTTTGTTGGTGGCCGACCTACGGGGTTAGTGGCTCCAGAAATGCTCATAGACTTGATGTTCTCAGGTGTCTTTGCCATCTTTGACTTCAGGTAGTGCCGTTTGTTCTGAAACCAGTTGCACACCTGTATGCACCATTTCACTATTGTTAAAAATTTTCTCAAAGCTCAATCTGACCTGTTGTGACAGACATCAGGAAATACAGCGAATGCAAAGTACGCAAAATCATGGACATGAACACCATACAGGTGAACAAAATAGGTCCGCTAAAGTGCTCAAGTTCTTAAAACGGCTACAACTTAAAATTCATTAAAATAAACACATTAGTTAAAAATTTAGAAACAAACCTGTTTCCATTGTACAGTTTGTCCCCGCCGTTCTGGAGCATTACTGTGACATAATCAAATCAACAAAATTACTTCCCCAATAGTACTCTGATTTCTACTGGAAAGTTATTATTACTCTACTACCAACAGAACTTCTACCAGAAATATAGTGAAATAAAGGGCTGTAAGTGCTTAAAATTTATAATTTAAGTTGGTAGCCACGACCACGTTAGCATTTCTCAAACATCCATCATAAGAATAAAGGACCCTGTGAATAATATGCTGTTATATTCCATAAAATACAGGCCTTTATACCATACTCCATTTAGCTCGCATTACCTTTGTGTGATTTTATGTATCTGAAGAAAGAAAAAACAGTACAAATAATGCCCACCTAAAAGTTTCTGCGAGGCTTTCACAAGCAGTCTTTGAGGGGGGACCACCATGGTTAGCCTCCAGCAATCTTTCCATCTCTGAGACCTGGTTAAAGGACCATATCAAGCATCATTCCTATGCCCAAAAAGAGAAAAAAACCCACAACATGACCAAGATCATTCCACAATGCTGTCTTAGGTCCTGTAAGCAGTATTATATTCAAGCATTTAACAGAGGTTTTAAAGACAGAAGTTTATACACATGATACATACCTCAGAAGCCAGGAAGCGGAAAGGCGGGACACCGCCGGTGGGCGGGCGACCCATGATGAGGTAAGTAGAGAAAGACGAGGCTCTCCTCTAAACAGCCAGGGAGCAAAAGTTAGAGCCCGGAATCTACAACGGAGGGGAAAAAAAAGCCTCCTGTTCGGCGTATCGAACCAATTTTCACGGCGATAAATAATTATAATCACCAAGTTCACAAAAACTCCAGAAAGTGTACCTTTTTTTGCGTTGCCCCAAAGGGCAAACCCTTTGGGGTGGATTGGCTGCCCAAGAATATGCCTATGAATATTCTATTCTAGGGCTCGTATTCGACATTCCTCGAATATTCCAGAGTTATTCGTGGCGATTAGGGAAAGATGATCGATGATCGTCTATAGGAACGGCATGTAATTTGCCATTCTTGTAATGTGAATAGCAGTTTGGTGCAATTCATTGGCCATAATGCTGGGTAGATTCGCAGAATGTCGATCGAAGACCAGATCGGCGAGTAAGAATTTTGTCGCCTATGTTTTTAACATTCTTAAAGGTGCCAATGGCATGGCGTGATAGGCGAACGGAGCTGAATTGCACCTAAATGTTCTTCATATAGGAAGGTTGAAGACCTCTTGACAACTGTGGTGGAAGGGACGAGATGCTTTTGAGGATTCAACACCTCAATTTCCAAATGCAAAAATCGATTTCTTAGGAGTCCTACAGATTGAATCAAAGAGACTACATAGAAGCCCAGGAAATTGAAGCAAAGGTAAGGTTTCTTGAAAAGCAAAGAAGAAAGGAAATTTTGTAGCAAAGCAAAGAAGGAATTTTTTTTTGCAATTCTTAACAACAATAAAACTAATTATTAATAATCGGTTTCCTTTTACAAGAACACATAATATATGACAAAATTTATTTAGAAAAATGGTAAATCTCTTTGATACATTTTTATTCGAGTCCCCATATTTTAAAGTCTAAAATCTTAGAAGAACTCGTATAGAGGTTCGAGTCTTGTATCTTATAGTCCAAAAACTTTGGACATCCCGTAATTCACATTTCAAAATCATAGGCGCTCTCAATTATAAATGACCATAATCGAAACGAGAGGCATTTAGAGGCATCAATATATAGGCTGGGCCTTATGATCGATGGATCCGATGAACGAGGTATTTTCGAATGCACCTTGTTTAAAATATGTAGCCTGAAAAACAACAATAAATACTAGGAGGAGGAGTTTTACATCATGCTTTATAGTGGTTTTTTATGCTTATTCGCACTCGTCGTGCCCAACATCTCATGCGGCCATTAGACTCGCCCATCCTACGACTCCCGTATGGCCAGCGTGCGACCAGCACGAATACACTTAGAAATGTTTGGTCGCATTATACTTGTAATAAAAAATACCCTATGATTTGCAATAGTTGCCAATCCTGTCGATATAGAGACCCGAACCTCCATTTGGAATTTGTTTCAGATCAGAAACTCCTAACTATTTTGTTTTTCTAAGTATCTCATTTTGCCTTTGTATTTCGGCATTGCATGTATTTTTGACGAAGCACCATCCGAGGGCTATGCTATGGGAAGGGCTTCCAATGAAAGCTACTTCAGACCCAAAGATGAAGACAAATTCAAGTAGAATCTCTACCCAATGAGAAAATCGAAAGCCACATAGTTCCTACTAGACCAATATTAGTCGATAAACACGAAAATAAAAAAATATAGCGAGAATATGAAAATCTCACTAACTGAGAAATAATAAAAATAATAGAATTTAGATCAATGAGATTTCATGCATTCAATTTAGCCTCTCTGAAGCATATAAGTTTCTAGAATTGTAGCAGCTACCCATGGAATGGCGGGGAAGGGCTCTCGCAATTGGAGGGTGGAGATGTGATATGTAATGTGACGCTCCCCGAGTCTATACGATGCTCCCATCGTATAAATACGAGAAATTCCCTTTTCATGGCGACCTCATTACCGTAGAAATGCCCTCCGTCTACCTCAGGCCACCTAGGATGGCCAAGTGCAGGGGGAAGGGACACGGAGGTGTCATCTGTCTCACGCCTTCTATGGGAATCCCAAGTTAGCACTTAACACACAATACATAAAATAATACACCACTACGATGGGTGTCCCATCCATCAATAGTAAGTCTACTAGTGACAAAGATAAATATGGCAAATACATCAAATAAAGGATCTAATTCCCGGGCTCAGACTCCACGGTGTCAACTGACTGGCAAAGTCTCCAGATAACAGCAGACATAGTAATGGAAATGGCATTGGCTGGCATAAAACAATGGCTAGGGTTGTCCACTCCATCCATCCCTCCTGTGCACACTTTACAGATAGGCTGAATCATGCTATGACGTGGTTTAGAGCTTGGCAGTTCCGTCCAATGTAAAAGATGGAGGGCATCCCCTGTCAGTTAGCGCAACAATTTTTGCTTCCACGTCTGCTTCCATACCTCTTCCGAAGCAAAATCCTGGGCTTAACTTCCACCACTAGTGGAATCGCAGAAACTGAAGTAATTTCTAAATCCTACCTCTTGATTGGTTGTCCTTAACTTCCAGGAACCAAAATGGCGAT
Source organism: Isoetes taiwanensis (assembly GCA_021234155.1). Lineage (NCBI taxonomy): Eukaryota > Viridiplantae > Streptophyta > Lycopodiopsida > Isoetales > Isoetaceae > Isoetes > Isoetes taiwanensis. Next base: position 14,624,966 of record JAJEKV010000028.1, read on the forward strand.
AATGGAATCTGGCCCTGAGTATCATTTAGCAATAGGAAATGGCCACATCATCAAATAACCTTTACGTTGATATTCCACTATGCCTGGAAGTTGTGCTCCAATCGCTGATGTGGAATTGCCAAAACGTAACCTTTTAATTACAACCTCTCTTGCGGCGGTTTAGCTGAAAGTGATGATCTGAAGACACGTTTCCCTACCCGCCAAAATTCTCCGGCAAATCTAGCTTTCGTCTTGCTAGTTCTTCCTTTTCGGCGTCGGTGATCCAACAATTGCTAGCCCGGTTTGTAGGCGATGGCACCGTTTCCTCTAGAAGAAAGCTTGGGAGCCAACAAACCCGGTAAGATTTCTTACGCCTTTTCCATTCTCATACCAATTCATAGGCTAAAGTAGCATTTTTGATGTTGTGCAATGAGTTCTTGATTGAAATCGTTCATGAGACTCAAAGAAGATCAAGGTCCTTTGTACTTCTGTACAACAAGGGTTTCTTTGGTCCTCAAAAAGCTTCCTTTGAGAAGATTCGGACAACCAATCCAGCCAATGCACCCTTCCATGGATTTTCAGCGACCACATCCAAGCTATCAACCCGGTTTGCTCCTTATAATTTCCATCCAATGTTCTTGACCAGCCTGATTTCAAGGCGATAAGGCTTATCGATCAAACATGCCTCTTGTTAACTTTTCCTTTGCTCACCAAGCAACTCCGTTAATCCATTGCCAAACCAACTAGAAATTGCTAGTAACAAATCAAAAAAAATGTGTTGTCCCAAATACCACCGAATCCTGAGATAAGGTTCTAAAAGGCGGAGCGGTTGAAAGGTTGTTCCAAGGCTTCCAAGAAGGAGGATAAAGGTAAGTGGGCTAGATGGGATGATAAGTGGACTGTGCGGCTTATTCATGCTAGAGCTGAACTTCTTGATGACTTCAACAAGCCAAAACAAAGGGAACTGCGTGAATTGTGGACCGAGAGTCCATAGGCGTGTTGTTGCTCGTTGTCGACTTGGACAAGGATGCGAGAAGCCTGCGGAAAAAATTGATGTCCATCTATCTTTGAGGTACGATAAGCATCATAATAGCATTTGGGGAACGATAGAGCAAATACATGTGAGTGGTTTGACATTATTGATGAGTTCATGGGCACGAGAGCAAATGTGTCCAAGGCCATACATGGTGCAGCTATAGAGGTGGATTCGATTCGATAATGAAGCAAACAATAGAAATGGTAGTTCATTACCTAGTGAGCTAGATGGTGCACCCAAAGAAGCTATGGATGAAGAAGGAATGGATAAGAAACTTGAACCCAATGTAGAGAAGGCCGCGTGATACCAAGAACAAGAAGATGGCGAAGGTTGAGGTCAAGGTAGAAGACAATTGATCAAAAAGCAACAATAAAGATCGAAAACGCCAATTGTTTGCAGAACTCAGGAAGGGCGTAAGGAGTTCATTGACAAGATGGAAAAGATTGAGGAGCATAAACTCAAAAAATTTGGAAGAAAGCCTCGAATTCTTTGCGAAGCTTCGACTCCTATTTTGGAATGTTAGTGAAGAAGCTCTAAAAATGTTAGGTACATTTCCTTTAGTCTATCTTACTTTTTCATTTTATGATATGAGTGGTGATATTGCTCATGTTTGGCTCCACACAAGTTTGTCAATTTGGAGTTTCCTGGTTTCAGATTGTACTCTCTTTCATAATGGTTCAAACTACTTGTTGAACCACTTACTTTTTTACTTCATTGCTACTAATTTATTGTTGTTCCTGTCTAGTTTTCTATTGCTTAATTGAAATTATTTGTGGACTGTCACATGTTCAATTTGCAAACCGATTTGTCACATGTTAAAGTGCATTGGTTGCCATGTTCGAGTGTCCAATGTGCTGTATTTTATATGTTCAATGTTCATGTATTTCATGTGCTGTAGTTTATGTGCTGTTTTTTATATGTTCATTGGTTGCCATGTTCATTGTTCATTGTATTTTATATGTCCAATGTGTTCACACCACTCAGTTTTTGTAAGATCCTTAAACCATTTTGCTGCAATTGTGAATTGTGAATTCTTGCTGTGGTTGATAAGAAGTTTCTCAAACAGGTTTCTTGATAGGGCAGCAATTATTCTTCCCAAAGACATGGAATTTCTGAGTTATGTCAGCCAGTGGAAGCTGCTATAAATACCTGTTATAATAGTACCATAAACTGCTGTAAATACCTTTTATAAATAGTACTCACAATGGGAAAATTGAGCTCCTGTAAGCAGCTTGTTTACACACTGTTTTTCACAAGTAGCAACATTTTGCTCTCCTTTTCTCACAAATACATATATTTTGTGTCAAAAAGACATGCACAAATATGCCTGTCTGTTTTCTAAGTATGTGTATATGCATGCGGAAGTAATAAAATTTTACTTAATAAAATTCCTTAAAATTTTATAGTTGCATTGCCTTCATGTAATCCTTACACAGCAGTCGAAAGATATGCTTTCCTAAATCCTCTAGGCTACATAATTTTTAATAACCGTGAATCAACAATCTTCTAAACACAAATAATTGTTTCTGGAAATGTTATATGGATTGTGCGAAGGATACAATCATGCTTGGTCTCCAAGGAAGTCTTGATTTTGAACTGTTTTATCTTTAAAAGTGGGAAATAACACAAGACGAATGATCTACATACTTGAGAGGCATATTTATGTGGGAAATGCCCCTTGCTGATACACTTCTTGCTGATACACTTCTTGCTCATTTTGAGAGGCATATTTATGTGGGAAATGCCCCTTGCTGATACACTTTTTGCTGATACACTTCTTGCTCATTCCTTCAAGACATGGTAACGCATTTAATTAAATGACAAACTTCATACTTCAAGTAGCACAAAGGAGAACTAACTTTAATTATGTCATTAGGAGCTTGCATCCCTATCATCCTCGTCACCAGCACCATATGTTTGAAGATATAGAGCCCTGGCCAATGCGTTGCGCATAGCAGCATTACTTGCATTTGCATCCTTTTGACTTTGCGGACCATTTATTGAAACTGCTACCACATCCTCTACATCTTCCTCCAGAGCTCTTGCAAGGTCCTCGAGAGGATCCATGTCAACACCTCTTACACCATGAATACCATAAGCTGCCGCATTTGCAATATCGCCACCTGAGATTTTCAATCTCTTCAATCTACGTTCTGCTCGTTTAGAAGTCTCCTCAGATGCAATTGATCTTTCCAATTCCTTCGTCGCTTCAGTTATCCAATCATCATCAAACTTATCTCGATGCAAGATGCACAAATTATGCAAAATCAAACATGCAGTCACAATAGCAGGAACAAATTCTAATCTGACATCCATTCTTTTCAGTAAAATTATGAACCTGGACTTTAGCATCCCAAATGCGCACTCAACAGGCATCCTAGTGCTAGACTGGAGGTAATTCCAGTTGTATTCCATCCTGTTCAAACCATCTTTATGACCTTTGAAAGGCGATAACATCCATGGCCTGGGAGGATACGCTGCATCACCCACAAGACAATATTTCTTTAATCTTCCATTGTTCATAATTCTTCTCCCTGTGTTTGAGCTTTCAAACACTTTCCAATCATGCAAACTCCCAGGCCAGCCCATGTCATAGTCCCAAATCAAGCAGCTTGAGGACACAATTATCTGAAGAATGATAGAATAAAACCCTTTTCGATTGTAATAGTCTTCTCTGCTTTCAACTGGGGCGATAATGGGGATATGTGAACCATCAATCGCACCAACAACATATGGAATGCCTTCCAATTTCTCAAATCTTGTGCAAGTGTTTGAAATCGTTCAGTTGATGGCCATTTGATGCATAATCTGTGCAATTTCTCTTTGAGAGCAAAACAAAAATCCAAAATAGCACGCTGGACTGTGGTGTAGCCTACTGCATAATTGTCTGCAATCTCTGTAATTGTATTACCTGTAGCGAGTCTAGATAGTGCAATGCACACCTTAGTTTCTCTGAGAAATCCGAAGCATTTTTGTATCCGCACGCTTTAATAGAGGCCCTAATTCTTGGCAAATGTACTCAAAAGTTTGTTTACACAACCTCACCCTTTTCTTGAACATACCATCACTGTAAGATTGCATCAAGGTATGTTCCATGAATGTTGCTGGCCTATCGTAACACCATATATTAGGGCTTCTCCTGGCAGACCTTCAATCTGAACCTCTAAGCACTAGATAGCACTGATCAAGCCATAAGTGATAGCTTCTGTGGATATGTGTTGATGAGTTATCTCCTTGGAAAAGTAGCATCATAAACTGCATATAGCAAGCGAGGGCAAAAACAATCAGCTGTTTTCTCATAATAAGGCTATTTACCCTCTCATTTGATTCATCATCCACATGATTTAGTGCACTATCCATAGCAACATCAACCTCTTCTGCACATTCTTCTTGCACAGAATTAGGATCTGTGGAATGATTTTCTGATGAATTGAGACTGAAGACTTGTGGAGTCAAAAGATTGGCAGTTGCATGTTCCTCTGAAGTTCTTCTTTCCATATTCACTTTAACGTTCAACCAAATTTATCTATTTTAGCAACAAGAAGGAACGTGAATTTATGGAAAGGAATAGTGAATTAAGAATCTGATTGCTTACCTGATAAGCGTTTCATCTTCGAGCATGGAGGAGCTAACGAATGCACGCCTCCTCTCATGAAGATTGTTGGCACCAATTTGTTGAAGATGTTGGCGACGTGGACACTGAGTCAGCCGGTAGTTTTGGCCCTGTGGAATCTGTGACGTTCCAGGTATTTATATGGTATACGTATAAATATACTGACACGTCACCTAGTAAAGATACGCCACCATGGGGTATTTTAACCTAGGGGGTTGACCTAAAAGGGATTAAATAAAGGGGAATTAAAGGATAATTACCTATAATTAAGGAAATAATATCTAATTGACTTAATTAGGATAATAGATTAATTAGGAAGGCGCCACTTGGCCAAATTCGATTGGCCAGCAGGGAAATGCTAACTTGGGGCATCAAATTGGACCCCTACCCCATTTGGCCCCAAAATCGAGCCAGGAGGAGGAGGTGTTGAGCGCCCCAGTTGTTGCTGAACGCTCAAGTTGTTGCGGAACACCCAAGTTGCTGAAAGATGGAAGTGCCCCATGATAATGGATCTAGCAGAAACTCGGGTTAGTGGGTAGTCTAGCTTGAGCTTCTAGGATAGCGCCTCAGTTAGTCTTCTCTGGTTATCTTTGTTAGGATTAACCCTTCTTTGATAGTTGGAATTATATTTCAATTATGGATTATGCTTTGTTAGGTATGGATGGATGAATCCATGATAGTATCTCTGTTAGCCTTCCGTAAAGCAGGGATTAAAGGGGGGTAGAGTCCTCTGTGCCTTATGCTCTTAGAATGCTCCTAGTAGTTCCCCTAGTACCCGGTATATGCGGCCTGTGCACAAGAGACCACTGAGTCGTGGATGCTATGGAATTGCTTAGCACCAGAGAAGGGACGCAGTGGTGAAGTGGGGGTGGGGTCTTGCACGAACATAAAAGGCTCTTGGAACTCCTACAGTGGGCTAGGCCTGATAGCCGGTCACGTAGAGGGCCGGGTATGGGTCTGACACTCCCTGGGTGCAGAGGTGTGACCCGTATGGGGCATCCTGCACTTTGAAAATAAAGTTAGGGGAGTAGATCGGGTACGGATGCGGGGGTCGCTGATGCGGCACATATTCTCTAGCTCACCCATGGAACCGCTGTGATCCTGGAAGGGGACACTTCCCTGACCTGCCTCATCGGACCAGGTCTTCATGAAACCTGGAGTAGGCTCGAAGGGTGGTACCTTGAGTCTGCGTCTCCGGAAGGCTATAGTGATGCCATAGCATGATTCGACTCATCTGCAAAGTGTGCACAGGAGGGGCGGATGGAGTGGACAACCCTAACCGATGTTCTATGCCAGCCAACGCCATGCCAAGATTCGGTCTACTGATCTCTTGAGACCTAGCCGTCAGTCGATCCTCACTGGAGTCTGAGCTGGGGTAGAACCATGGGTTTGGGGTGTTTTCTCTAGTATTAAATGTATCTTCTCTGTTATTATCAGTTGGATGGATGTGCCACCCTTCGTGGTGGTATTTATGATATGATTATGTTGTATGCTAACCTTGTATTCACGCTTCCGCGACATAGGAGCCCCATCGAAGGCGTGGGCCGAATGACCCCTCTGTGTCCTTCACTCGAGCATCTTTCCATAGATGGCCCGAGTTAGACGGAGGGCCATGCTCATGGCGAGATGGTTGCCATGGGAGGGGGAAGTCCCCGTATGTATATGCCCGAGCGTCGTATATGTTCTGGGAGCGTCACAGTGGTATCAGAGCCGTGATTTCGGCTGTCCGAAATTATAGCACTGACCAAACTTCTAACCCGTTAGCTCGGTAGTTAGGTGGGAGTTTAAGCTAGTTGGACTGTTTAACTCTTCGATGTTTGGTTTTGTGCTAGGTTAATGTAATAAATTGTAAGTTTTTTAAGAAGTTAGGGCGACTAAAGGACCCAACTTTAGAAGGGCCATAACTTTTTGTAGGTAGCTCGGATGAAGGCGAAAATGGTTCCAATGGATCGGGCACCTCCCAAATACCCTAGGGGACACATTACAGAGGGGAAAAATGGCGGCAACAAAGCGAAAAAAAGCAAAGGTATTTCTTTGTCGGATGAGGTGTTTTTCTCGAAAAGTTAAGGGCGTATAACGCTAGCAAATTTGCCCATCTGGTTCGCATATAAAAATACGCTGGGCCCGTTTTTTTTTTTTTTTAATTTAGAAAATTTTTTCACAAAAAGTTAAAAGTTAAATTCAAATTTGTGTTACTTTTTGAAAAGTGTGTTAGTTTGGACGCCTTCTTGCCGCCATAGCCGCCAGACTTGAGCTCTCCTTCCGCCATAGCCGACCTCCATTGCTACCTTGCAACTGCCCTAACCACCTAGCGCCTTTGCCTAGCATCCAGCGCCATCTATCTAAGCCTGAGCGCCCTACTTTTTGCTGTCCATCACTAGACGTCGCCATGCCGCGCTTCAAGCTCACAGTCGACCTAAAGACATTAAATGTCTACCAGCTCTTTTGTGTGCTCGTAGACCATTTAGGCAAGGACCATAGTGAGATTGATGTGGTCCTAGACTTGTTTGTAAAGCATTTCACCGAAAACCGCCGCATCCCATTCCCTATTTTTCACTTCAATGAGCGGTTCCTCATGAAGTTAAATGCTGCTAACCAATCCTACACTATCATGAAGCAGCCAGACCAAGCTTTTGCTTTCACAAAATTTTACCCATCGCCTAGCCCTGAGGAAGATCCCGATGACCTCATTAGAACTGAGGCTCAAAGAATTTTGCATATGGCTAGGGTAGAGGACCTACAGCAAATAGCTAGTGGCCTTCCAGATGAGCATGCCAGCCGTTTTTACTACCTTGGTAGAGGTCATGTGCTCATGTACATGGACCACTACAATCTTCCTCCCTTTTACTGGAACGCCGAGACAAATAGCTTTGTTTTGGAAGATGTTCCACCGCAGATGACTCAGGACCGCATAGACCTCCTCCAGATCGACATGCGGGCTCGGCCGGACCACTATCATACAGAGATCGCTCGGCGCACACAAGTCCGGTTGGATAAGGAGGCCCGAAACGTAGAGACCGAGCAGGTCTAGAGAACGGAGGAGGTAGCACAGAATGATGCCCCGGAGAAGGAGCAGCGTTGGGGTAACCGAAAGAGGAAGCATACAAAACCCACAAGGGGAGGTGTCGGTTACAGGACCCGACTGCAGAAGGATGCCACGATTGGCAAGAAAACATCGGCTCAGCGACGGAGCGCATTGTTCAATCCGCAAACATCCTAATTTAACACCTGCAGCCGTACGCCATTGCTTACGTTAATCAAGGCCGAGCCCCCTGGCTAGAAACCTCACCTGCACAGAGTTTCCCCATGCAGATAATGAAGTATCAGAAGACCATCGGTGCCACTGATACGCCACCTTTTCAAATACTCCATCCCAAATTGCCTAAGACCAAGACCTACCCGAGGTTTCGTGGCTTTGCTACCTCTGACCCGCAGAAGTCACAGGCTTACCTCATTGAGATTTTGGGAGCCACCAACCTCGCGGCGCCATCCATGCAAAAGGGTTACCATAATGCCTGGGCGATATCCGTGCTCGCAAGAAGCGATCCGAGGAGTTTTGATTATGGGAACTTTGTTTTGTTGTAAAAAATTTTGTGGATCTATCTATGTAAAATATTTTTGAAGTCAGAATTTAAAAGTGTTCCTTTCCTACCACTTGGGTGTATATTTAAAGTCGTAAATTATTAAGCAAATAATATTTTTAATAATTCCAGGAAAAGCGCAATAAAAGTATAAAGTCACTTTTGGCCCATTAGGGTTCTTACTTTTGCCTTTGCTTTTAGAGTTTGCCTCCTTTCTTTCGCTTCTTCTTCCTTCTTACAGCCTTCCCTCACATGGCTCACCTACCTAGAACGCTGGTACCGGATGGTGAACACCGAGACCCCTACTGCTCCTTTGATCTCATCCCTCATCCGGCTTCCAAAGAAGTGGATCTCATCCACAACATGCCACCCTACCTACTCTTCAATCTTACTGTGAGGAGATCATGCCTGCCAGGTCTTCAATGAAGATGACTCACAGCTCTAACACCTCACTTCCACACCTTGCCTCGAGATGTTGGGAGGCTTATGATCATGCCCTAATGCCTGGCCAAGTGGCATTAGGAGGAGGAGGGACCCCACCTCCCTATCATTACTATAGACGCAGAAGAAGTCCTGCTTTTGGAGGCTCGATTCGCTACCGGCCATCATCATGGACCAAAGATAGCTGGAGGATGAGCAAGATAGCTGCCGCAGCCTCTACACCAAGCATTCCCGACCCGGCGACGCATGAAGTCCCTCGACCAAAAGCAGGACTTTGCACGTGGAAGGAGTTAGCCAATCAAGCACCGCAAAATGAGACAAAGCTCCCTCAAACTCAAGGGCTAAACCTCCTCTTTTTCCTGTACCGTGTATCTTGAACAACCAAGAGTACCCTCGATTCTAGAGGACATTATGTGGGCTTACCGCTACATTGTATAGATATGCGGGCTTCGCAAGATAGGAGGTCCCTCACGACCTTGCCGAGTAGTGCCAGGATGACTTCTAATTTTACGACACCGCTTGTGCATCCGCCACAAGCCTTAGAACTTGCTGGTATTTCGTGGCCGTATGAGCTAGAACCCGCTGGAGACCCATTTGTCTTCGTACCCCTATTGACCGATGCACCCCCAGCCTCCAAGAGAAGTTTCTTATGGGGCTCACATGCCTCCGTAGTTCAGTTTGGCCATGCATCACTATGGGCGAAAAGTGACTGCTGAGGAGGAAGACCTTGGACACCAAGACGAGTTTTTAGGGATGACAAAGAAGAAGCAAATACAGAGAAGATCCCCTCGTTAACTTGAAAAAGGAAGCGAGACCTCCGTGGATCCGCGCGAAATTAGGCAATGGGCAACCATTTGACCCAATTCTTCCTTTCAGCCTCCTGCAAGAAGGTGAGGCATTGTTCTTCTCCAAGAACTTGGGCCTCTTTCCTCACATCTTTATGGGCGCCCGCAGCAAGTATCCACCTTGGCGCAGCCATAAGAAGATTGATTACCATGCCACCACCATCACTTGGTCCGACGACTGCTATAGTGGCATTGGGGACGGGCTACGCCAGTATGCGAATTTTTGTGGCGTGCACCCTTGGCCACTTGTTTCTGCCACCGAGGCGCTACTGTGAGTCACTTCCCTCTCTCGCTTAGCCCCCAAAGACTACCTTGATGCGCCACCTAGCCACCTCCTCAAAATTCTATGGACGCATGATGAGAATCCCCGGCCCTTAGGATATCTTTACAATTATAAATTGTGGCCATGATAGATGTAATCCTTGATTGGCATTTTCAGTTTCATCATATAATATATGCGCTTATTTTCTTATGCTTTATGATTACATCAGTGATCGCTGAGTACAATTAAATTTGGTGTCCCTATGATACTCTTTGTCTCTTTAGAGTTTGGAGTATAAGAAATCGCTCGATATTGTATATTCATTTTTGTCAGTCTTTACGGCATCTATGAGCTCGAGGAAATCTAGAGGACGTAATGCAACCAAATCCACCGCGAAGGGACAATCAAGTACCTCCCGAGCAAAGACTATCGCCAACTAGATGCAGGAGTATCATCGTGGACGGATGAGGATTGGGATGCAAACAGTGTGAAACCCGTGGAAGAAGGATAGCCCTATGATTCAATCCAAAGGCTGGAAATAGTCAATATCCTCCCGAGCTTTGAGCATCTACAACAAACTCTCCGGCCGCATCTGGATTACCGGGAAATGACGAGGCACGCAGGCTTTGCCGACGCCAATGACCATTTATGCAGATACTTTTATGCTACTGAGGGACCTTTTTTAATTTGCTCATCATTAGTCCCACGCTAGACTACCAAGACGGCATCATCCGTGCATGGGCTACAAGGTAGTCGTGGCAAAGACAGAGGGCATCCAAGCATCTATCCGCACTTTCTCGCCAGCAGTCCTAAGCCCCCATCTCTACGCAGCTTTTATGGTCAAGTATGAGTTCGCTAAAAATTCTCCAATGTATAATCACTACTTTGGTATGGGTAATGTAAAATTTTTAAGTTTTTAATAAACACATCTCCAATGTAACTACCACTTTAACTTTATAATAAAGTTCTTTTTCCTAAATTCCTCTTTGTATCATTCCCCTTATTATTGCTTCGGGTATTGCTCAAAATGATCTTCATTGTGACACTTGATATCACAATAATTCTGCTTTATACCTTCTTATGGTCAATATAGATTCGCGTAACGCCTCAGCGGCGTATTAATCTCGGTCGCTAGCGCATCAACACCGGCTGTGAACTCATGTTGATGAAGCCGCTAGCTAGTGGAGCTGCGTGCTTATGTGCTAAATGCCAACCCACCACAAAGATATGTGAGGATCGACCGAAGTTACCTCCGCTACCACCAAGTCCACCACCACAGCCAGCCCACCGCGACTGCAAACGCGCCCCTCAGACCGCGACAAAGGAGGCACCGCTCAAAACGCCGCGGAAGCTCGCTCTACCTGATAGTGCCACATCTCACAATCACCCACTCTCGTGGTCTTCGTGAGTCATCTATATCAGTCTGCACTATGCAAAGGTTCTGACAAGGAGCACCGTGAAGATTTGGCTGGATACTTTACCATTATCGTGATATGGAAAAAACGTAAAATTGGCTCTCGGGCTTGATGGAAATCTAGAGGCGTCTCAACGCAGGTGTCTTGGTTGTAATTTAAAATGAAGGTGAGTTCCTGTGGAAATCCTATGGGATGACTGAGAAAGATACAGAAAAGTTGCCACTACAAACCTTGGCTGTGGGCCGCCAGATTTGGTGGTAGAAGGGCTATGCTAGAGCCAAGCATCTAGGGCGTATGTGTGATGCAAGTTTAAAAAAGTTTGCCAAAGCTTTAAGTCGCGATTATGTGCCCCGGTGGCTATCAAATGCCACCGTATCTCGACTTTTTACGTATTGGAGCAAGTATGGCCGGGCCTCAGCCTACACTGCATGAATTCATGTGCTTGAGGTCGTGATGTTCCCTAAGATCACCCAGAAGAGGGCTATGGAGGGCTATATTGAAGGGTTGGCCCTCAATTAAACGTAATGGTTAAGGCCATAGACCAAGTCGGGCCTGCGTGAGGCCGCAGGCTAAGGCGGCATTGAGCCTCCTTGAAGAGGACACTCCAAGAAAACCAAGATCAACGCTCACTTTACTCCCGCCCAATGTTTCATACGCTCACCAAGTCTCCGGCCTTCTCGCCAGAACCTAATGGTCGCCAGAAAGAAAAGTCACCTTCAACATGCCGCATAAACTCCATCAATGTCGAACGAAGTTCTAACCTCTTACAATCTATATTCCCAAAGAGGCTCCCAGAGCAGCGCCCAAGAAAGAAGGCATGTTACGTGTATGCCATCCCGCACTTCATGCAAAATTGCCCCTTTATGTCACACTGACGCCCCAAATTGGCCATGACTCATCTGATTGGGACTTATCTCGAAAGCATGTAGGTCATAGCCCGCTGCTCATCTCAGCTATATAATGAGAACTTACATTCCTTACGCCAAGAATGAATTGGCAAACCATAGGTAAGTATGATAGGTTCCCTTGTACATGTTTTCTTATTTCTTATAGGTGTCCTTCCAACCACAATCTATTTATATTATCTATATATAATCGATGTATCGACATGTGTGTGCCGCTGAGCAAAAGACGCGGACTTCCATGTATAGAGGGTTGTCATGGGTCCTAATTTCCAGCTTTTATCTTGTCTACATGTGTTACCTTTTTATCATCGCGGATGTTTGATACCTTACCTCGTCCTAAACCTTTTATGATAATTATGTGAAATGCACCTTGGTGCTTCAACCTATATATTTTAAACTTAATGTTATTACCTTCTAAATAAGGAATTACGCTCTTCTTTTATCTATACTTATATTTTAATTCAACCCTACCGCCGAGGACAAAGATTATTTCTAAGGAGGGAGTAAATGTGACGCTCCAAGTATTTATACCTAAGATATGTATAAATATAATGACACATCACCCAAAGAAAGATACGCCTACCATGGGGGTATTTTAACCTAGGGGGTTGATTCCAGTGATTAATTTAGCTATGCTAAATTAATAAAGGGGAAATTAAAGGATACTACCTATAATTATGAAATAAATATCTACCTCGACTTAATTAGGATAATAATAGGATACTAGGATTAACTTAACCCTGATGAAGAGATTAAGTGCCTTTTACGCATGGGATGGATGAATTCCATGATAGTATCTCCTCGCTAGCCTTCCGTGAAAGCAGATTAAAGGGGTAGAAAGTCCCTTCGCGGCCTATGCTCTTAGAATGCTCCTAGTAGGCTCCCTAGTACCCTGTGGTGATATGCGGCCTGTGCACAAGAGATCACCGAAGTCGTGGATGCTATGGAATTACTTAGCACCAGAGAAGGTGGGCCTTGCTGGGTGAAGTGGGGGTGGGGTCTCAGACCTAACATGCAAAAAGGCTCCCCCTCGACTCCTACAAAGGGCTAGGCCCGACAGCTTCCGGCCACGTGAGGGGCCGTATGGGTTGTCCCACACTCCCCTCGGTGCGATGTGACCCGCATGGGGCATCCTCGTACTTTGAAGATAAAGTTAGGAGTGCCCGCACGATGCTGGGTCGCCGAGCGCGGCACGATTCTAGCTCACCCATGGAACCACCGCGGGATCCCGAAGCGTATTAATTTCCCCTCGACCAGTTTCATCCACTGTGTTTTCATGAAACCCGAGTAGGCTCGGCGGGCGGTACCCTTGAGTCTCAAGGCTTCCTGAAGGCTATAGTGATGCTACAGCATGATTCGACCTATCCGCAAAGTAAAAGTAATGTGAGGGGCGGATGGAGTGATGCAACCCTTAGCCGATGTTCTGGCGCCGCCAACGCCATGCCAAGATTCTGTATTACCGGGCCGATCTCTTGAGACTCCAGCTGGCCACCGCATCCTCACTGAGTCTCGAGCCGGTAGAACCATGGGTTTGGGAAGTGTTTCTTCTAGCATTAAATGTATCTTCTCTCATATTATCGCTGATGGATGTGCCACCCTTCGCGGGTAGTATTTAGATATGATTATGTTGTATGCTAACCTTGTATTCACGCTCGCCGCATATAGGAGAGATTTCTCCCATCGGCTAGCGTAATGAATGACCCCTCTCCGTCCTTCACTGAAAGCATTCTTCCATAGATGGTCCGAAGCTTTACTTGAGGGCCCTCGCCATGGCGCAGATGGTTTCAAGTGGGAGGGGAAGTCCCCTCGTGATGTATACCGAAGCCATATATGTTCCTCCTTCCGTGAGCCGCACTCCATTATCCTCGACGAAGGGCAAATTGCGGCCCGGAAGTTGCCGTGAATTTATTGAAATTGCCTGCGAGGTCGTAGTGAATCCGGGCCGCCTCTAATTACTATTACTTACGCCGACAATTTATGCTTAAGTGATGTTCTTAGGGCAAGCTCGGGATGGGGTCAAATCGCTGCTGGTGACATGAGGGCCGGGCTAGTGATCTTGAAGTGATCTTTGCACTCACATCCCCTCATGGATCAAGATGTGGAGGATGACACTCTACCAGCGTAGAAGCAAAGTACCTCAATCTTCCCCGATGAGGGAAGATTGGCGAGTACATCCCAGAGGATGACTTCGTCTCATGGAAGCAACTAGCGGTAATAGATGCCGCCACACCAGATCGTGGGGCACCTAATAAGAAGTGTAAAGCGTGGCCTCTATTGAGCTTTGTGAAATCGCTGAGTACAAATTGATTCCCTAATCGGGTAACTTCCTTTGAAAGAATCCTCGGGAATTTAAATGCTCCTCAAACTAGACAATCATCGAGCACGAAGAAAACTAGAAATACAAGATAAAAAGAATGCTTCATCCGGCCGCCTTCGATGTATACAAGAAGAGAAAAAACCGTGATCACTTCTCCCTGATGACGTTTCCCCTCGCCTCTTGCGCGATCCCGCATCTCGATCACCAAGAGACCCTACAAATCAACCTCAAGAATGGCAAAGATGAAGAAAGGACTACAGGAGTTAGCTACCGGCGCATTAATGTATCAAATATCTAATAAAGTCCAGAGGTCTGGTAATACCGAAAGAAACAACAGCCTAATTAATCGTATAGAACCGGCCCGCTGAATGACCATCGCGAGAAAAAAATATCCGATTAGTGTCAGCCGAGGCTAAGACATCGCACACGCCGAGATAAAATGGAGAATGCCCCTCGTGAGGCTACAAGTACACGCCGAGAAAAAATGAAACATAAGAACATACCTAATCCTGCAAAGAACATCAAAAACGAAAACATGGAAGATGAACGCTCCAAAATATCAAGCAATTGCGGTGCTAATTCTGAGGCTCCAGGCCACGCCGAAAGGAAGAAATAATGTACCAACCAATCTGAAACATCCTACAAGAACCATTACGGAATAAGATCCGATTAGTGGCCGAGGCTACAAATACCACACCTAAAAGAAAAAATAAATAAATATTATCTCAAGACTATAACCCGCGATTGAGAAAAAGAAGCTATGCAAACAAAGTTTCCATACCAATGCAGCCACAACATAGACGCTGAAAGCAACACACATAAAATGAATAATAAATACTAACCCGAGGCTACGAGCCACACACCGAGAAAGGAGACTATGCACAAAAAATGGGAGGCCACAGATATAACATAAGATGAATCGCAAATCCAAACAATGCATACCCTAAAACCGCGTAGATACAACAAACAAGCCTGTGTATGAGAGAGAGCTTAGCAGAGGGGAGCGAGAAACTTGTGGAGGCCCAAAGAGAAAGAAAAACGCGGAGGATATCTGTCCGCAGTATGTGAACAAGAAGTATAGAAAATAGACAGCATAAAGATGACTAACCCACTAAATAGGAAATGGAACTACCTCAATAAAAGAACATGATAAATGGAACTCTGGACGCAGATATGTCCAACAAGCAGCTCAAACATGATAGAGGGAGAGGTGGGCTGAAACTCTAGGAGCCGTAAAACGAGAAGAAAGAAAAGAGCTCAAGAGAACGCCGATGACCTGAAATGAAGAAGGAGGCTTATATAAATAGAGGATGTTAGAGTGATTGCCCTATCCAGGAATGATTCTATTGCTACCGCATTAGAATCGCGGCATTCCTAGGATGGGTCCTAAGATACAAATCAGTTGTCAGATAGAAGAGGAATCTACCCTCAAAGAAGAATGGAGCAAACTAGACGAGAAGAAAAAAGGAAGGAAAAAGTTTAAAAAGGAAAAGCAGATGGCAAAAAGGACTTATGAAAAGAGATTCGCAAAGGGGCAAACAAAGAAATCAAGGGCAAGGTCGATTGAGCAAAAGGTGATACACAAATACAAGTGCAAAAGAATATAATATATTGACACCGACAGTAAAAAGGAGAATCAAGTCAAATAAAGAGAGACTCGCAAAGATGTAATTGCCATACGACCTTAGAGGTAGTAGTAATGATACAATGGCGCGAAATAAAGCAAAATTAAAAGCAAAGGTGGTAAATTCAAGCACTCAACAAGGTGGACTACTTGAACTTGTAGAGTCAATGGGATGAAAGAAATAAGACAAAAAATGGAGAAAAAGGCAAATAAAATGCAAGGTAAAGGGTAATTGGTGCAAAAGTGTGTTAATGGATCAAATGAGAGCAAATGAAAGGATCTAAAAAAATAACTAACAAGGAACTAAAGACAAACTACAAGAACTCAACAAGACAATCGGAGAAGAAAACACCTAAAAACATAAAGCATATGACTTAATAAATGATAATGCTTCCAGCGTACATGGCTAATCTGCAAAAGTACCAAGGCCCTGGAAGGGGCATGCATATCAAAAAAAGAACAAGGTACGTGAGGGAACGCTTAGGAACTAAATAGAATGTTTTAAAGCTTATCGTAAATGGGAGAACAATAACTATGTTATACTCAAGAATCACGCATTTAAGGCACAACTAGATATCAAAGATAAAGGAATGATCCTGAGAAAAAAAGGAAATCAGAGGATCAGCTTTATACCAAGAAATTTAATGGAACAAGACGCATAGCGGTACCTAAGAGCCAAAGAGTAGAGAAATAAGCAAAAAGAAAACAAGGTACACTCAAAACACCATAATATAAGACCAAAACTCCGAACAAATTAGATCAATCATAAATAAATAGAACCAAAGGAAACTAATCGAGAATGCATAGAAACCATAACACTAACGGTGACTAGCAAGGCAAGGCAACAAGAAGAGAGCAAAATGGAACAAAGAAAATGCAAATGAAATGGAGTCCGGCTCACAAAAAAAAGAAAAGAATAGATTCTGATCATGAAAAATTAAAAGATCGACGAAAAACAGTGGTGGCAATATGGCAAAAAGCATAAATAGAGCAAAAAGATGGAATGAAGAAATACTACCACAATGGAGTAAGATGGACATAGAAACAAAATGCTTGAAAAGCAATAAAAAAGGAATAAAACCAACATGGCAAATGAAAGTCATAATAAAGCTAGAACAAAGAACCCCGGCTAGCTGTAAAGGAAATAAAAAAGAGGCAAAGAAGCTAATAGAGAAACAAGATAACACAAAACTAAGTCTGCAACCATGCTAAAAACCAAAGAATAAGAAGCTGAAGATCGTACCTATCACATCAAAAATAAGCAAGCCAAGAAGATGAAAAGAACTAATGCGAAGCAGAAGGAGCTTGATCAAGCTGAAGAAAATAGGGATAAGTCAAGAAACAAGTGAAAAGAAATGATAAAATAAAAGAACTAGAGCGTAAGTAGATGTACGATGAAATGAAACTAAGGCAATCTGGCTAGGCGAGAAACGAATAAATGAAAATGAGAGGGCAAATACGAAACGAGTAGGGGAAAAGCAAATAGAGCAACGAAATGAATAACCATGACAAAAAAGGATGGAACAAAGTAGCAAAACGAAATGAATGCGCCAAAAGCAAATTCGACGAATGAAACAAAATAGACAACTATTAATGCAAACAAGAAAAATGATAACGAAACAAAGAAACAAAGCAAATAGAACGTACCTTAGGAATGAACCGATGTGAATAAGGTTCACTCTATTAATTAACCCGTAAGACTAAAAGCCGATCTTTGAACCAAAGTGTGCATTTCTCAAACTAAAACAAGAGTGCGCTTATCAAGTATTCATAATGAAGGAAATAATCACTCTCGTGAGAAGGTAAGCACATACATAGTCCACAAATCAACAAATCTTGAAAAATTGTCAAGAATGATGAAAAAGGAACACATGCAAAAAAACAAATATAGAAAAAACAATGTGCAAGAATGGAGTAAATGGATCAATACGTAAAAACATGAAAAATTCTGACAAAATGAACAAAGAAAAAGAAGAAACCGTGTAAGAACAAACACCATCCAAAACTAGATTCCAATGCACTCATACTTTATACCAACATCGTCTATAATTAACCACGGTATACACATGACAAAAGGAGAAGACCCCAAAACTCCACGAGACACAAAGATTCATAAAGGGGAGCGTGGCAAACTATTATTCCCCATCGGCCATAGCATGAAACGTGAAAAGGCCATAAGTTATGAGCAAATGCAAAGGACTCAATATTTTTATACGAGAAAAAAGAAGCTACGAAAAGAAGGCAAGGTTGTCAATGTTTTAGAGTATTAAACGAAGTATTAGAAGTTAAGTGGATTAACATAATAACAGGATTAAAAAGAACAATACTTGAAGGGTCAACTCGACCAATGGTGATACAAGAGTGCTTGCTTATGAAATCAACAATCATAAGAAAGGGCAAAGTGCGATGAATCCCAAGTTAGTTAGGAGCTACAAATATTCAACAACATAAAGCTTCAACCACTCCAATCTATATCACGATAGTCTCTACCGAAAATCAAATGAGCGCAAGATATAATGACAATTTTGAAAATAGATGATGCATAGGAAGGCCAAACTAAAAATTTGTAAACAAAGTCAAATATCCAAAGTGTCAAACATCCAATGAAAGGTATCCATCATCATCCGCCTAGCATCCTAGACTAAGAACTTCCAAATATGTAATGCAAGACCATGCAAGACAAAATAACCTCAACAACACACTTAAGGCATAAGCCAAGCAAATGAAGCACATACTGTAAAAATACAACTAAGCCGAGCAAACAAGCATATAGTTAGAAGCATCAAACTAAACTTGGAGAAAATAGGAACAAACTCAGCAAGAACTACCTAGAATACTCCAGTGGCAAAAGTACAATTGGCCCAACAAGACTAGATCTAACAATGTGTTGCAACATGCTAAATTGCGTAACTATGCTAACTAATGGGCAAAGCACCAACATAGTGCAAGTGAACAAAATGCCATGTGCCAAGTCACCGACTAAATTGAACCATACGTTCCTAAGAATGATGGAATTCAGCCATAGACCAATTGAACAAAGATGCAAGTTGAAAAGTTTTGACAAAACAAATGGACACATATTGGTATCCCCAATAGATAAGCCTAATATCTTATGGAACACTCTTTATGGGATATCAGCCCAATACTTAAGAACCTTAAAAAAATTTATAGTACATGCTCATAGATCATCATGTACCAAATCCAACAAACAAGATCAGACACAAAACAATCTCTTCAAACAAAATCTACATGTACTTTGTTGGGGATTCCGTCTAATATGCCATGAGACCCGTGCAATGCAATCAAAAGCTGGCTAAGAAAATGTGTGTTGAAGTTAAGGAAAGGTAATCTTGGAGCTTTAACCAAATGTTAGGCAAATGTGAGACAAGAGATGACGATATTCAAGATCCAACATGTTTTACATAACCTTACTAAATAGAGAGAAAGGAAGGAAGATGTGCTTAGGAACAGAGTAGGGCCCGAGGAACTTAGGCCCCAAGAATCGGAGGCAATACTATATTTGACGCAAGGAAAGACATGGCTGGCAAAGCGGACGGCCTTAAACTGCCGATCCACTTCATTTGTGCTTGCCGCAAATATGGAATGGAAAAAAAAAATAGATGTTTCAAGCAACTATTTATGCTTTTGAAGAGAATAACAGGAAAGAAACTTCCCCTCAATAAGTTCACCTTAGATGCACTAAGGGCAAGATTATAAGTGAGAAAGTGGCTCGTCTACTAGCCTTCTTGAGCAATGAAGCTATCAAGGACCAACCCGCAAGAAATATCTATTGTGAAAGGGACCACCTAGCTACATCTCTGCTGTCCTAACAAAATGGATGTGCTTGAAATCGCAAAATGAAGTAAAAGATCACAAAGCAGAGCAACCATGAGCGTATCAAATAGATGGGTCAGAGAAATTGAAAGGAAAGATCTGTGAGAATAAGGAAAACTAGACTAGCAAGGAGGAGAAAAGATGAAAAAGAACATAACGACTGTGATGATTCCTTCAAATCCAAATTTTGGCGTAATTTAGCTTAAAAAATGATCCTTGATATGATCCATGCTAAGAACATTGAAGAATATAAAACCCTACTGTGATCCAACCTTACCGCAAAGAGGTGAGTGCACAAAAACACAAAGTCATGATCGATCTCCTCGCAGTAATATGGTGAGTACAAAACACAAAGTCGTTATAGATCTCCCCGCTACCATACCTCGTGATCCAACCCACGGGCAAAGATGGTGAGTGCACAAAACAATAAAAGCTGCGCATCGATCTCCTCCGGCAGGCAAGATGGTGTGAGTTTTACAAAACACAAAGTCGTTATAGATCTCCTCGCTACTTCTCAGTGGAAATTATAATGAGGCCTCCACCTTATATATATTCCGAAAGTAATCAACCACTAGCTGTCCTTAGAACAAATTGACAAATGGGGGTTTCCACTTAGTAACTGAATAGAGAATTAAAGTGCAATATCTTAGAGAAGATGTTGGGTCAATTCCATGCACTCGCGAGAAAGCCATATCCACATTTTATGACAATCCTCAAAATCAAGGTGGCTCTACAACCCAAATCCAAGTGGAGGGATCTCGACACGCAAGCAAAATATAGCGTAATATAGAACTATCCGTGACGGCCTTCAGCCTTTACAGCCATGAACATATATGCACATAAATGGTATAGCCACTATGATCACTTCCCAACACAAAGCATATGAAATCAAGAGCCTTGTTTTGGCTCTCTGTGAAGAAAAAGGATAAGATGAGAAAACCAGAAGAATGAGACCGCCCGCATATCGAGAGACATGTGCAGCTCGCGCAGTTTGATGCGTATCAGAAGAGATGAAGCACCTCAGAGACCCTAATTAAAGCAAATGCAATGGAATGCGATCACCGATCATGGATATTACCAGCAAAATTCAACGCGCCTGGAACTTACCCGTAAGTATGCTAGCATCCGCACGAAGGAGACAACTAATGCCACATCGAGAATGAAGGAAAGCAAACCGCGGATCTTCTCAAAGTGTGTCGACACCTTGAACCACGAACCTTGTGATGAGTCTCATCCACCCTCGACATCTTGTGGCCGATAATTTATAAGCCACAAAACCATTCCTCTCGCATGCCGAAACTCCCGGAGACATTTGAAGAAAACCATGAGTATGTGATAAAAACTTTCAAGTGATGAACCGAAAACGCGATGGTATCTTGCTTATGCAATCCATGCCCCATCGCACTGGCCCAAAAAAGCCATCCAAAGATGGGACTCCATGTACCAGGCTTAGAACGCTTAGCAAAATCTTGAACTATCATAGCTTCACTGCCTTTGCAATTGCAATAGGTCACAGCGAGACTCATCCCGAGGAATTTGATCCGCACCTCATCATGATGGCGCCACAAAAGAAAACCAAGGCCACCGAATCCGTGAAATTCAAGCTCGACTACATGATCTTAGGAGAAGCGGGTCAGGCTTGCTTCTCGACCAATCGGTAGCTAGTTGAGAAGAGACGCATAAATCCTTCAAAAAGAATGATGCAATAATATTCAACAAAAACCGCTTGTATCTATGAAAACCCTATGGCAATGTACTTTGGTCTCAAAAAACGTATGAACAAATGGAAACCGAATATAGATGTTACTGATGGAGCACTCAAGTAGAGCACGTGTGTAATTGGTATAGTGAGAAAAACACTCAAAGCACAAATGAAGGGGAAGAGAAGCAAACTTGTGGAGCCAGAAACGAAGAAAAGCTTTTGAAAAAGAGCTTCCAAGAGAACTGCATGACCGGAAATGAAGGAGGCGTATATAAATAAAGAGATGCCGTGTATGACGTCCCTCTATCCAGTGAATGTCGAATTCTATTGCTACCGCAATAGAATCGTGGCATTGTATGGATGGGACTTCATCGCATTTTTACGCTTCTGCTGAGCACCCCATGTAGAGGTGTATAGCAATTGCTCCAATTTCATAGATTATTGAGCTTCTGGCCGACACACTCCTCCTGGCCAAGGGATCTTTTATGCTCCGTGTTTGGGCCAAATATAAGCTGAAGTCCACGCCAGCGAGGGGAGAGTATCCGCGGCGATCCTCTATTCCCCATTTTTACATCTCATAGGGCCAAACCTTTTTGCTAAAACCCTCGGTACAAATTTCAATTTGTTGCTTGTTTCGCACTCTACTCATGCTCTCTCTAGATAGAGTCATGCGATCCCTTAAAGGAATGCAAAGAGGAAGCATCTCTTTGAGTATAGAACTCGTGGTGGGTCCCTCGCATGTTGGTGATGAGGTCTATCCTTTGTAGGAGGTCAAAGGGGATCGAGAGTCCCAATATTCTCCGCCTTGGTACCATTGGAGCAGGTCGTGGTCGCCATTCAAGCCGCAAAGTCATGAAGGAGGAGGAAATAAGAGAAGGTAGAAAAGAATAAAACCCTAAAGGGGTCATTAAGTACCTTAACTTTGTTATGCGACATCGCTACGCCGCTCTTTTGATCTGCTACGAGCATCACTGCCCCAGATGTTAAGTTCTAAATTTGTCCTTAGATTTGTCAACTTTGGCGTAAGAACTTCCACCAAGATATATTTTAAGTACCGTAACGCGATTTATTGTGAAGGGAGTGTATCTACTTGGGCTTACACGCGATTTTATTTAATACGTAACTACCAATTTATTCTCAGAACCGCAAACATGGTATTTGTGACCACAAGTATACATTTATGAGAGTGATTCCATATTTGAAATATACGCCAGATTCCATATTTGAAGTTTTGCTATTTTTGTTTCACAATTCACAAAGGGAATCTTTAGAATATGCAGTATAATTTGCGTGTCCCATCGAAGTCAACGCACTAAATAATTTTAAAACAATTTTTTTTTTCGTGACAGTTTAGATAGACAAAATTTGATTATATTTATTTATATAAAAATTGATACAACCAAAAGATGTCAGGGACAAGCTTTTAGTTATGGTCTCCTCAATTCTTCAGCGAGCCAAACTGGCCGGGTTATGATAGTAACCCTTTGGCATGGATGGCACAAAAGATTAGCATCCCCAAAAAGGCTATCAAGTAAGTCTCGGCAGCCTTCTTGCAAATTCAAGGATATGTAAAGTCTAGAACTCATGCCTGGCCTTTGAATTGCGGCCAGTCTCAGTGACCAAAGCCGAAGGGGAGCTTCCCGTGAAAGTAGCTCGTGGTCTTTGATACTTACGATTTCCCATAAAGCCACCTGCCCGCCTCAATCGATGCAGCCGCTTCTTTGTCTCTGGTCGACTTCGCGGGCAAGGGCCCCTGCCCCCGTGCGGGATCGGGTGAGGAGGTGCCGTGATCCATTCGGATCTGCTTGGCAAGTAACTTCAGGGCTCTCCCAATACCCCCAAATAAATTTTGGGTTTCTCCTTATATGTACCTCACTTAAAGAGCCGCGTGGATTTTCGCTGCCTCTTTAATGGTAGGATTCTCTCGTCCTGGCCGTGGGCGCTACTGACATCTTGCTCAAGGCGGCTTGCTGCTACCGGCCGCTGGTCCATTCTCCGCTTGGCAAGCTCCTCCTGGGCTGTCGCTTGCTCGCCCCGCCGGGCCTCTTTCCTCGGTGGCCGCGATCGCCGCGCCATGCTCTCGCCTTCCCACCTCCGGTAGCTGGCCGCGGATCCTTCAGAGTAGTTCTCGCGATTTATAGCGTCCTACCGTGCTTGCATGTCCAGCTTGAATTTGCTATCAAGTAGCCGCCCCGGCACAAGGGGGGATCCTCAAAAATTCCAAAATAAATCGCTGTTAAAGTAGATTAGCATGTACCTTATTATGCTTATAAGTCGCGTCTCTCTCCCCTGTAATTTTCCTATTGTGGCCTGCACAACCCAAGATCGTGGCTTTTTGTTGTGCTACATCATGACATTAACCATTGCCATGTCACCCATGTGTATGAGTGAAACTCCGCGAGTCGCACTTTTGCCGCGCTTCATGGTTTTGTATACATCGTGCCTACATTCGGAATATCATCTCTACTAGGCATGTAAACTATTCCATGTACTCATTCCAGCATATAAGACTAATGATAAGAATTAATTTGAAGATATCACCCAAATACGCCTCACTCTTTTCCAAGGAGGAAGGGGTCATAGCCATCAAGATCTTAGCCCTGAGTTTACTCACCCCTCGCATATGTAATCAAGCCCATAGTATGAATTAAGTTCAAATTGGTTGCTATGGTTCACGGGTCAAAGGTGCTACAGTAAATGAGTCAATGCCCATATGAACAATAACTTTCGATTATTTGTTATATGGTTCAAGTTAGTAATCGGTTCTCTCATGCATTACTTAAGGGACTTATAAAGAAGAATTGCTTGCTAGAATCAACTTGAATCTAAGATTTGCTAAGGCATTATCATTTTCATCTAAGAAGATAGCCCGCCAGAGACCGAGAATGTCAATGAAACCTCATGGGCTAAATTCTCTCTTCAATATAATCCCACAAAACCTTCAACTCAGCGTAAGAGATAAATCATATATCTAACATATGGCGCATTGTCCCGGCCGCAAAATCAATAGGACAAATCATATGGGATTTATGCCTGAGCTTTTAATGCTTTGACTTTGTCAAAATATAGAGAAGTTCCCCATTTATCCGGGAGCATTGGAGCAGACTTCACCGTGCCAAGCTAGCTGATGGGTTTGGTTCGATTAAAATATTGAAGTTGATCTTGCCTTCCGTGATTTAATCTAACTCGCTTGGCAGAAATCTTCAGGATACGTAAATCAGGGCATGAAGAAGCCTCTACGTATGTGAACATGAGCGTGAGCAAATCGGAACATGAACTGCTGCGTGGGACCGGCCGGGTTAAACCCGGAGCAGAGTAGGAGCAGAATCGGAGTGCTGGAACCGGAGTAGGAGCGTAAACCTAACCGGAGTCGAGTCGGCGTTTCCTGACATCATCAAGAATATGGTCGACCGCGATGAAACCTGGAGCGGTGCGCGCGAGCCTAACAACATGAAGCAAAAATAAAGAACAACAAGGACGCAAATCGTGGCCCACGATACTTCACTGATCGGCTTCCATGTTGGTGTAGAGACTGACCGCAGATGAATCCAGGAATCCAGAGCTAGAACCGCGAAATTCCGAACGGACCAGTACGCCAATCAATCTGCGGGTTATGTAGCTCGGTCGCGCGTACCCGCAAGACTTCATTGGCGATGGGCTAGCTGCATGAGATTGAAGGAAATACTACAAGAAACTCTCTAACAAAACCCAAGAGGGCGCGAAGATATTCCCGGATCGCACTAAGAGATTCCCCGGCCCATCGGGCCACTCGGCTGTAACCATGATGCTTCAACCTTCCTTCTAGGGACGGCGCGTTTACCGAGAATGCACTATCCATAGCAAGCATTTGCACCACAATCAACCTCTCGATTTCAATAATGTAGGGATGAAGAATACCTCACGACCTTATCCGGATGGAATAAACATGTCAAGAAATGTGGAAGGAGTCCGAAAAAGGCGGTCACCGACGAGATTCCTACTTCTCACTGACCGCCCCCAAGTTTTCCTCGACCGATTTAGGGCGCTTCTTCATAGGCATCCACGCAGCAATATGGCCAACTCTCCACCAAAGAGAGGCAAGATTAGCTCTCTCTCCGACGCCGCTACTTCCTAAGGGCGTATAAAGGTCCTCAACCGCCTGGACAAACTACATAGGGCTCAGTCCAGAGCATTACAGCTGGTACGTGCACTTGTGTGATTGAAAGACCGACTATATCTCTTGCCTACGCTAGAAGAGTCGCATTATCACATCAACCGCGAAACTCCAATGGCTTCTTCCAAAGTCCGAGGATCCCATGCATAACAACATATCTTGACATCCTCATCACGCGAACCCTTCGAAAAACACCCCAAAGTGCAACATCATCCCAGCGTGTATCTACCCCAATTTGAAAAATTGGCGCGATGTCGTGTTTCTCTGACGAGCCTTGCCTTAGATTGCAGTTTGTGACCGGGATGTGTGCCGATGACGGTTCCCCAAAGCAAGCCCTCGAAGCTCGCAGCGGAAAAGCGTTTGTGTACCTGCAACCTCGGGCTTTTCTCAAATAGAGGAGTAAACCAACTTAGAGCCGCCCTTTGAGGAGTAGAGAAGCAATCAACCCAACTTGTTCCCCGGGCCGTGGATAATCTATGCGAGGGTGGAGCCGGATCACAAGCCCGACCATTCAAAACCACGGAAGCTTGACCGAAAGTGCCGCCAAACTTTTTCTTCCGCAGGCCGATCTTAGGCTCGACGCTTTAATCCGTAGGCTAGAAGCATTCATGTGAAGCAACATGTTCCCTTGAGCTCTTTATTGTGTTCAATTGTAACCGCTATACTTGAACAAGTCATTGACCTCGGTCAGAATAAAATTCTAAAATTTCAATAGATGTAAAATCACCAAATACCAGAAAAAAAAATGCTTAGGATCGTGAGCAAGTGCAAGAAACCTGTGAAGGGATTCTCGCTCCAAACTGCCGGGCAGGACGCATTAACCATCGTCTCAAGTAGCTGTGTGCTTTGGTCATCCAACCTTATTGTGGTCTCTCGCTAGGGATAATGTAGCCTACCACTCCAGAGGTAGTGGGTTCAAGTCCCGCTCGCACTTTAAATGTGATAAGATGATTTGATAACTCATGCCCCTCCGGGTGGTGTGGGCAACTCATAAAGAGGATTAGGTCCGTGAGCAAACCTTGGTTTCCCGGGAAATTCCTGCAGACGATTTCGTCCGCCTAAATTCCCTCTAGTTGCAAGCCTTCAAGGAGGGAGCCTTAAGGGGAGGATAAGATAGTAGGTGACGACAACTCATCGTCCGAGCGCAGGATTCGGGTTTCATCCAAATCATCGCGGCCTTCTGCTAGATGTCGTAATACTGGGGGGTCCGTGATGGCTGTCGCCGGCCACCCTTGGCTCTACCCCTGCGCATCGCATTCTCGCCCGCCTCTACCCCTAGTTGCAAGCCTCGGGCGAGGGGAGTCTTGAGGGAAGGATAGTGTGACGCATTAACCATCGTGTCCGAGCGCAGGATTCGCTCTGGCCTTAAATCATCGCGGCCTTCCCCGCCAGACGCACAGCCTACCACTCCCCAGAGGTAGTGGATCTCGTCACGCTCGTGACTTTAAATGTCACACCTCTCACAATTGTTCATGGTCAAACTCTTTGGTTTATATACCCAACTCTCCTTAGAGAGCAATCAACTCAACTAAATAGGGAATGGCCAGTGCTATGATCCTATCTACCGAGATTATGGCCTTGATACTATGTGATGCTCCCCAAACAAGTTACAAAGATATTTGGCTTTCTTCCAATAGTCAATGGTCATGTCCCCTACTATTGTGAACTAGGAGTGCTATCATATTTTTAAGGGAAATGCCTTTTATTTATAAGGATTATAAATTATAAAAGAAATGAATGAAGGAATGAATGTATTTTTATCGCCTACGAAGAACAATTGACTTATGGGACCCAAAGCGAAGAGAATAACAAGTTTACTACTATCAAGGTTAAAAAACCCTCATCCCAAAGGATTTTTGACGAAAAAACCTTGGCAATAATAAGCATGGTGGACAAATTGTACAATAATATATAGGCTAAGTTAGTTGCAATAAACCCTTTTAGGTTAGTCCCCAATGGTCCCGATACACTGGTGACATGTCAAGATATTCATACATATATCGTATAAATACATGAAACGTCACATTCTACCCCCTTAGGAATAATACGTCATTCCTCAAAGATTAAGCAATTAAATTAGTATTATAGTAAATACTGTCAAAGGTAAGATATACCGCATAAAGCAATGAAAAATTACACTCAGATCATAGATCACATAAGTTCGTGATCGTAGTCCATTCACAAATACTAATCATTACGATGACAAAAAGAGTAGGAAAAATCACGTAATCAGGTCCTCAGTGGACCGTGGCAACAAATACAATATGTAGACAAAACAAAACATATGTAAAACACGATAGCCCCTAAGTGTCAGCTATTGAGAATCACGACCCCTAAAGATACACCGCCTAAAAATTATAGTACATCAGTACATCATATAATAATTAAAGAATGTGGTTGAAGGAACCACCCCCTTTTGAAAAGAAATGAAAAAGAGGGGTATGCTATCATGCCTAAGTCTTGCAAAATTCTCATCGCTACAAGGAATGGTTGTTCCTCGGTATTAATACCGATGAAGGCCCAATGATGTACATGCCTATCCTGACGAGAATGCATCTACCCCACCAGCTTTCCTCGCATGACCCTTTGCCGGGTCAAGCCCCATTGCTTACCGCTGGAGCTCGATTGATAGCATTGTTGATGGTGAGTCCTTGCATTCCCGCGATAAAGTCCGTAGGTCTATCAAGATCCATCTTCGCACTCCATGTTGCATCCTCACAAGAAGTGTTTCCACTTAACCAAATACTACGTGATTTGAGTCCTTCCGGTCTGCTTGTATGCACGCATCAAGAAGAGCCTCTGTGACTGGTTTGACTGCTCATCCGGGCTATTTCCCAAGAAATGGGTGTATCTAATATTTCCTCCTCGGATTAGAGTAGACTTCTTTAGAAGGCTCACATGAAAAACCTATGGAATTTGAGATGAGTGGGAGATTATTGAGCTTGTAAGTCAGGCCCTACTCTATGAGGCAATCTCAAATGGTTCCTCACGCATCTGCCAGCTTGCAATTGCCAACGTTGAAAGTTTGGCTTGCTTTACCTCGATCTTTAACCACACTAAATCTCTAACCGAAGTTCAAGATGCAATGCTTATCCACAACACTCTTGCTCCCGTCCGCCAACAAATATCCACCTCTGACCAAAAATTTGCACATCATATTGCAAATCACGTAGAGACCTCGACTCTAGAAATAGGATGCCATGTGGTTCCTGAGTTAGTAATGGGATGGAAGGCGAAGTTAATCATAAAAAAGGAGACATGAGAAGCCTCCTTCTTTAGAACTCAACAAGTAGAGGTTAAATTCCCCACTTCAAATGGATATAACGCCCATCAGGATTGCTTTATTCCGCATATAGTTGCATAATGATGCGTTGTCGATTCGCTTTGACCATCCGTCTCGTATGGTACTCTGTGGTAAAGTTTGGTTTGTATAGTGTCAAGAAATCAGTCCGTAATGCACTTTACAAACTTGGGATCGCCAGGACCGAAATAATCCGGCGGCATCCCTGCGGGAGCTCTAAAAAATTTCCTTTGGCAAAACAATAGTGCCGCATCCAAGGTCGTATTAGTGGTGCGTATGACAAAGCAAAATGCGCCAAATCTTTGCAGACCTTGTCACTCACCACCATCAAGGCATCATATCCTCTAAGGAAATGTGGAAGACCGATAATGAAGTCCGTGGTGATGATTTCCCACTTAGCATTGCACCTCTAAAGGTCAACCGCATGGAATGCCAACTGCTCTTTTGTCCGCTGGGTAAAGCCGCACTACTGATATAGTCGCGCAATGTGCTTCATACCGCCGTGGCGTAGACAGATCGCAGACCTAAAAATATGTTCTCATAAATCCAGCATGTCCCGCTATAGGACTATTATGTGTGTCATGAAGGATGAGCTTCCGGACGCTTGAGGTCTCTGGCACACACTTATGGTAGAGGAGATTACCTTCTTTCTCAAAATGGCAAAAGGTTTCTCATTCCTTTTTCATCCGAGCCTCCTTAGACAAACTGTGCCACACCTCCCTGAATTTAGGATTTGTTGGGAGTGTTTGTACAATGGTCTTTCCAAACTTCCTGGTGCAAGTGGAAATGTTATTGCAATGCGTGCGTGTCACCAAGGGTGCCTTGAAAGAGTATCCTCGCAAAGGTGTTATGTTTAATGTGCTTATACAATACCAAAATCATATTTCAAAAACTCAACCATCTACAAGGACGGAAGGTTGAGCTTCTGATTGTACAAAGATGTATTAGAGGCTCTGATAATTTGTATCTAATTGAACGAAGGAGATAGTGCTTTCAAATTCGCAAGGATCGCATGACCACAAGCAATTCTTGGTCATGCATAGGGTATTGCTGCTCCAGATCATCTATATTTCGGAATCATAGGTGATAACCCCGCCCTTCTTGTCTTGGCCACACCTCTCTCGCTGCATCAGCTTGCAAACCCAAGCACTTATCCTTCTCCTTCCGAGGGTCTCAAGGTAAGGTAAGAATTGAGCAAAGGTTAATGCATCTTTCAATTGCTGAACTTAATCGTGTCTTGATCTCTCCAATGAGTGGCCCAATCCTTAGCCGCCTTCATGTTTAGTGAGATCAGCTTAGGGTGTCATATCTCGACAAAGTTTTAACAAACTGAGCAATACCCCGCCAAGCCTAGGAAGTCATGCAACTCTCTCTCGAGATATTTGTAGGCTGGCCATTCTTTACCTGCATGAATTCATTGATTCAAGGTTATACCATCCACGACACAATGTGGCCTAAGTACTCCACTCGGTGGCTGCAAATTTACATTTGGAGAACTTGTCAAAGAGTTGATAACGCTCGCACTCTTTGTAAGGCCAAATGAAGATGACATTCATGGTCCTCCAAAGTCTTACTATAACAAGTATGTCATCAAAGAAGATAATGATTGAAACCTATCTAAGCACTCTCGAAGATATCGCTCTTAGACGATGAATGGCTGGTGCATTTGTTAGGTCAAAGGCATAATAAAGAATTCATAAGGTCAGAAGTAGAAATCTCAAAAGTTGATTTATGGACATTATTCTCCTCCCTTGGTTCTTATTTAGTGATATCATCCCAACCAACCCCCTACCATCCCCGTCATCTGGCCAAGCAAAGAATGATAATGACTTTAATAGTATGCTTGTTCAATCGGGCGATAATCAATGCACATCCGCTAGCTTTTCATCCTGCCCAAAGAGAATCTAAGGCTCTAAAAGGGAAACACTAGGGCTGCCTTGCAACTACTTTTTAAGATTCACCTCGTGTGTTTCATATGCACGGTGTCTTACCGTTGGCTTCTGTACCCCTGGGGTTCACCCTCGCTTTTTCCGCATAAAACATATGCGTATGGCGAAGGGGTTTTTTGCCATTTTCGGCACGTGATACCCATGAGCCGCCTTACGCTTTGGCCGACCACGTAGATATCCATATATTTTGCTCTCTGTATGCCACGCGGTGGAGGGACTTAGAAATACGCTATGTGGGCTTAGATGTGCGTTGATCAAAACCGAGGACGATACGCTTTAAGGGTGCTTGCATTTCCTGAGTTATGTTTTGAAATTTTTTTTCCCCTCGCAGACTGCTTTTGCAGCTTCAGAAAATGCGTAGGTGTTCATGTTTCTATTTTCTCGTTGTAGATCAAGTTGCAAAGAGTTGTCGCAACATGCCGACTCAAGATATGGATTTGAAATGGGTCTATGAACTCAATTAATGATTCTCTTTAGAAGCTTTTGATTGTTGAAATTTGCATCTACCCATACCCAGGTGTATTTGGAGTTCAACGCCATCTTAGTTAAAAATTTCATTTCGTGACTTTTGTTGTAAGGGATGTGACAGGGATGTTTGAGCATTGGCTTTCAACAAGCAAGTGCTTTCTATCTCTCAGAAGAATTCCGTGCAAGCAATCGCTGCATTTAAAGACTCGTAAAACCCTCGCTTTTTGCCTTGCTTATTTGACTGAGTTTCGACCCCGAGCTTTACTCTAGAAAATGTTGTTTGGGCATTATATTGTGTGACATAAATCAGCATGGCAACTCATATTTCCAAAGATCGCAGCATTTAACGCTTAGGAGTTTACATGTCATAGTGGAGCTTCTCAGAGTTTCAGAGTTTGTTTCTATTAAGGTTCTACAACAGTGTAACCATGCTTCCTCATTCTTTAAATTCATCGTTCTAATACATTTTAGCTACATTTTCTTGGCAAATGCAAGCATTGGGCAATGACTATTCTTTCTTTCGTTTATTCTCAGATCGAAATGGTTCTACATGCAAGGAGCATCTATAGCAGTGATTCCTACCGGATTATGTAAGACGTGTTTTTATTGCATGCGCTTATTCTCGCGACAAGACAATCTATTCTTAAAATTTTGAGATTGTTAGAATAGGTTCTAGCGAAGCTGAAATCAACATTTCTGCATGATGCATGTACAAATGGAGGTCCTAAAGTTCTTCTTCCGAAGCTTAAAGGTGAAGACAAAAAGGTGTTGTATTCCTCTTTCTCGCTATTATTATTTTACATTATTTGAGAAGTCATATTAATGCAATTCTGCAAATAACTTTGTGTGCATGCATGAGCATGCAATATGCCTCAAGTAGTGAATGGTATTCCCCGACGGGTTCCCGACAAGTTCTACCACGTCAGTGGTTGTAACAAAGGATCAATTTTACCCCATCCTGAAATGGATCTATAAGAAAACAGACGATCCCAGCCATTTCAAAATCGCGGAAGGTAGGACTCCATCATTCAATACTAATGTGGTCGTATTTCGTGAGGATTTCCTGTGCTACTCTCAAGTATTTAAATGTATATAATCGAGTAGTAGAGGTTCGCTGCGGGTTTCGTGCATTAGTGAAGTTTCGCTATAGTATGGATTCCTCGACTACCATTGCTTTTAATACGTGATTCCTAAGGAAGAGGTGAAGAAAAGGGCAAAAAGTTGTAGATTATGATATTGTAGGATCGCGACAAGAACTTCCATTATTGTGTCAGATGTTCTCTCAATAGTTCGGACGTAAGACAAAGGACTTTGCTTAAAGAGTATGCTCGTGCATAAATACTTTTATATTATTTTCATCAGATTTCCAATGTTCTGGGAATCGTATAGTTTCTTTAACTTCAATCGCTACATAGGAAAGCAAATTCTTTGATGTATAACGACTCCTTTGCTGCGGACTAACAAAAAGCATGCTCACCAGAGGATTGTGCTAGAAATGAACTATCTCAAGAGGTACATTACATCAAGTTAT
Source organism: Isoetes taiwanensis (assembly GCA_021234155.1). Classification (NCBI taxonomy): domain Eukaryota; kingdom Viridiplantae; phylum Streptophyta; class Lycopodiopsida; order Isoetales; family Isoetaceae; genus Isoetes; species Isoetes taiwanensis. The sequence goes on from JAJEKV010000028.1 coordinate 14,657,922, forward strand.
GCATCAGGGCAATATAAAGATTTGAATCATTGTTTCGACACACACAATCAACCACAAACTCTCAAGCGTAGACTATTTCTTTCCTCACAAATAAATAAATTGGGCACAAAGAAGTTTTTGTTCTATAATTTTCTATAAGGATTCTGAAAACGAATGTTCATTTCTCGTTTCCCTCGGTTATATTTTTATCAAAGATGGTCCAAGTTTCTTTGTATAGTTACGCGACAAACGTGACCACCCATCTTGTTTTAGATTTCTTGGACCGTACATTTATGTAATGGCAAAATGGATACGTTTCTCTTAGAAGGAGATCACCCAGATTGCTTCGAGGTAAAGCAAGTTAAGAGGATAATTGCATTTTAGAAGTATTGATAGCGCGTAAGCATACTAATAGGCTTATTTTCAGGTGAAATGGTCTAGAAATAGATTCACTCCTTTCTGGGTCATAGACCCGAGGTAAGACAATAACGTACTTTCGCAGAGGCAAAAGAAAAATGGACTTGATGATCCGGGGCGAACTTCTATGCAAATACCGCATTGATCCAAACTGTGAGCTAAGGATAATCAAGAGTTTTTTATAAGTAAAGATTTTGAAAGAAAGTAGATATCAAGGACTTGAGGCAAAATCGCGTATGGAGGGCGTAAATGATGTTACCATCTATTGTTACTTGGCGCCATGGGTTTAAATTACCTAGAAAAACATCATTACATCTAATGATCTCTGTCTTCGTGACAATACTCTATTTCGGGCGAAAAGTATATATGCTTGATTTGTCTATTTTATTGCTGGCGGAAGCACCTAAGATCGCTCTTTTATATTTGAAGGAAATGCACAAGTTGTGCAAGCGTCATTGAGTATCAAATAATAATCCGTGAGTGAGTTAGTTGTAGAAGGCATTTGTGATATATTCCCCGACAAAAGACAAGAATTGCATACGTAAATAGATGGTTTTGTAATAATCTGAACCGTGAATTATTATAATAGATTTATAATATGGCTTATCCCTTGTTTATTTAGTTAAACTTCAAAGGACTTTGCTGGAAACAAATGCTACATGATCAACAATTGCAAAGTACCAAGATTCGCCAGAGGGGCCAAAGATTTATGAGGATATAACTTATCTTACATTAGAGAATACTGGCTGAAGAATTCTAATGACATCCCTATTATCCAATCAAATAAAAAGAGAAGACATTGAAAACGCAATATAAACTTTCACTCCAAAACCTTAGAACGCTTTGGGTGCTACATGGCTCCGCTTACTGGCAAAGTCATTATTTTTAGCTTACAAATTGCTGGAATAAGCTTCTAAAATTTGTGGCTGGAAATGTCCACGATTTGGATCATCCTCGGTTCCCACCTTCGGTGCTCACGTAAGATTTCAAACTCTTATTTGCAACGTACGCACACGCCGAAAACTATTAACACAATAATAATCTATTAACGCTATTAACCCTATTAAATCATTAACCCAATAAAAATCTATTAACCCTCATATTGGTGTTCGCTGACTACCCGAAAGCATAATACTATAATATGGCTTATCCCTTGTTTATTTAGTTAAACTTCAAAGGACTTGGTTTAAACAAATGCTACATGATCAACAATCATAGTATCAAGATTTCAGAGGGGCTGTAAAGATTTATGAGGATATAATCCTATCTTACATTAGAGAATACTATTAGCTGAATTCTAATGACATCCCTATTATCCACAAAAAGAGAAGACATTGAAAACGCGAATATAAACTTTCAATTCCAAACGAACGCCTTTTGGGTGCTACATGGGTTCGCCATCGCTGGAGTAAAGCTTCATAGGTTTTTAGCTTGGCAAATTGCTACCGAATAAGCTTCAAAATTTGTACCGGAAATGTCCACGATTTGGATCATCCCCTGCCTCACCTTCACGGTGCTCACGTAAGATTTCAAACTCTTATTTGCACCACGCAAGTACACGTCGAAAACTATTAAATACAATAATAGAATCTATTAACGCTTATTAACCCTATTAACTACTAACCCAATAAAAAATCTATTAACCCCGCTTGGTTGGTAAGTTCCTCGCTTTTCTTTTTTCGCTGACCACCCGTGACCACCATTGAACTAAGAGGGACCATTGAACCATTGAACCCTAAACCTTCATGGAGCTCTACAACCTCTAGTCCCAAGTAAAATTAGGAGGCCTAAATGTAAAACATAAGGTAGAGGGTAGGCTACATTAAAGGGATATCCCGACGTGAAAAAATAAGGTTAAGGGTAGGGTCAATGGGGATTGACTAGGCTGCGAAAGTATGGAATCAGTATTATTTTTACAAACACCGATCAGATATATAGGGTTTCTATGGGGAGAGCCGTATACTCTTGTGAGGCTCTCCCGACCCCCGAACGCGCGACATGCCATATCCCCTTTACATAGAGGTGAACCCCGGCTTGGTAACACCCGGCCACAAGTAGTGTAATTCCTCAAGACTCTACCCCCTAAAAGGTGGCAAATTCTCAATCTCGTCGGAAGGGTCATGAAACTCATGAGTAATTTGTGATAGCTCGAGCAAGTCTCAATGGTTTTCCTCTTTACAGGCATACCGCGGGTAAGCGAGACAATCCACCGGCTGGCTGATTCCTTGGTGACCTTATCCAACCGTGACAATGACATGCACGGATGATGGGTTTAACTTTGATTACTATTAAAGTGACAGGGCCCATTAGCTGCATTGAAAGTTATGGCGGCTTCTCCGCGATCCGTACTTGGCTGCGGATCAGCCGAACTCCATGCGACAATCAAATCGCATTTTGATTGTGTGGTACGCAACACTAAGAGCAATTGGTGCTCACGGTATGTCTGGATATTCAATTAACCATGAGCCACATGTGTGGTGGATAGCTCCACTTGCCAAGGTGATGGGACATGGTTTGGATTTCTCGAGCTATAAGGTTCAATGGCTCACGGCCCACGGTCCCGGAAGACATAAAATTGTCATGCTTCGATTATCATTAGGATAACAAAGGGTTTACGGCGTAAGTAGCTGTCCAGCGGTGGATATAGAGAGATGATGGTTGGTTGTCAGTTGCCGATTCTATAACTTGTAAGGAAATGTGAGACCCTTGTAGATGATCTGGTGCCTCTTTGTCGCGTTAATTCCGGTGAAGTCGAGGAGAGAATATAAGTCCTCCCATTCCACTTGACCCAGGGGCTGCACTTTATGGGTTACATATGGACGTTTTCCACGCATGCCAGTACCGGGTTGGAAACATGGAAAGAAGCTTTGCCCCACCTCAATTTGGTCGCGAGCCTCCTTAGGAATAGATTGGTTCTTTTTCAGGGCCCGATCAAGCGTTGCATGACTTCTACACAGCTTTTGTTGGAAGCTCACCTTCTTTTACACGCCTTCTAAAAGGTGGTTCTTTGAGAAGGTCTGGACTAAGAGGTGGGCCTTATGCATATGTCTTGCTGGAACAAAATAGTAGGAGACCCACTTGAGATAAAAAGTGACTTTGGGACATCCTCTCAGGCGGAAGCTTTTGCTGCCAAGCCCTGCACTTGCAGTTTTGGATCAATGGCATGCACCATCTTCCGCCAAGGTAGTGACAACCCTTCAGTGCCCAGCCCTCTACGGCATGATGCTCAGCAGTTCATGCTGGTACTGACCCGGCATGCACATGAATTCATCGGTATAAAGCACGGAGCGAGAGAGAGCCACATGGGGGCGATAGAGAGTGCATATGCGCTTATACTGCGTGTCCACAGGGACATAGTGGAACTTAAGCGGCTTTTAGAGTTTAAATTTGCACACCTTTATTCAAGCCATGAGATGCAGCATAGCCCTTTCACCAACTCTGGCCAGGCTTGGTAGAGGTTAGTGGTAGCTGCCTTGCCTATATCCACTTTCGGTCATCCCCGCCAAGAATTTGCGCATCTCATCCAGCAAGATTGACATCCACTCAGAAGCGCACAGGCCCAGGCGAGTTTGCGTTCTTCCATATACTTGTTATGGAGTCGCGCATCTTGATAGTCTTTCTTCTTAGACTTTGCTGCAGTCTGTCCCCGAAGCGATGCTGGAGGTGAAGAGTCGGATGAGTCACGAGCAGCTGTCAGTTGATGATGAAACTGAGTACACGTTTGTACCGCGATAAAGCAATCGATTGCATGGGTTGAAGCTTGTGGTAGCAGCGATTGAGGAATCTACTTAGCTGGTGCCAGCCCATAGTCTTGAATAACAAGGGTTGACCATTGCAAAGCGTGCACTACTGAAGATGGAGCCATCGACATCTCATTATCGAGGAAGCTTATTCGGTGTTAAGCATCCAGTTCAGCGGAATTGATTACATGATGGATTTACGGTACCATACGGCATAGACAGAGATGGAGTGGAGTTATAAAGGAGGAAGTAGGTATGAATCACTTGAAAGAAATGATTTGAACATAGATAAGAATCATGCATCCCGATTTAGAAGGAAGAGAGAAAGAAAATACAATTTAAGAAATTGAACACTACACCTTTAATCAAAATGTGTCACCAATAATGTGGTGATTAAAGGGTTATATTATACTGTACAGCATATAATCATAATATTTAAATATAATAGAGGTACAGCAGCGAGAACTAAGAGCTTACAGAGTAGAGCCTCATCTTCCATGATTGTAGGAGGTTCTAGTGGTTGTCGGTGGCCCGGGCTTGAAAGCGGCCTTGCGGGACTTAATAGTAAGGGCATTTCTTGTATGCCACCCTACGGAGAGAAAGCTGATGGCCAAAGGTGTACGAGAGCATTTCATACTCATCAGGGCCGTGATATCACGACCTAGAAGCGTGAGGGGGTGCAAAGGTCCAAGTGTCTTGAAGCACAACAACACGAATGTTGTGGCA